>JAXQGS010001321.1:0-10225 GCA_037040325.1 Mucor sp. M7501 | reverse complement strand
GGCGTAGCTCAGCGGTAGAGCGGCAGATTGCAAATCTGTAGGTCCCGTGTTCAATCCACGGCGCTTCCTTTCTTTTTTGATGGTTTTTGCAATGTAGTGTATGTAGTGCTTTGCTTTTGCCTGTCAGTTACTAATTCAATCCTTACATTGCTCTGATTGGTATCAATGTACTCTTTTTGTTTTCCTTTGTTCACTGTTACAAACTGGAATGGTGATACAGTTTGGTTGGTAGCAGTGTGTTTAATTTTGATCAAAGAAATAAGAAGACATAGTAACTTAATCAACGTAGATCTAGGTATCAATCAAATGAGCACCACGTTTATAGTTTTCCGACTAAATGTAAGAAAAAATAAGAATATAAAAAGAGACGTAGAAATTCAAAACGAATATCTAATAAACCGGTTATAGTATGAGATGTAGTATAAATGATGCAAGGGATCTTAGTAACGTCTAATGTATTGCATGCTAACGAGCTCTAAAAATCTGTATTGATTTCTAGGTAAGATATAAGTTGATTTAATTCAGTTAATTTTTGAGGTTTATAACATTGATACTATCTTACTATTCTATGTGTCTATGTATATAATTTTCTGATTGACAAGGATTGAATTAAAATTTCATGATGCATTTGCGATGATATCTGCCAACAAACGGAAAATTTGCTCAACTGGTTTACTGGGATTATGTGTGTAAAAGCATAACATTACTTTCTTGAATAGAGAGTATATGTCCTGCTTATCCATCTTGAATATGAGATGCATGGCACTTGATATGGGCCATTCATTCATGCTTGCTTGATGTGAAGCAATTTTGAGTTACTTTGAGTTACAAAATTGGAATAGGGCTGATGTGGCAACAATTGAAATAAAGTGATTATAGCAAAAAGAAGATAGGTAGCAGAAATGAATAATATTACTACTTATAATGCCACTCAATGGGACACATTTCAATCTTGGAGCAACTGAAGTTCAGCTATTATGCGACATGTCAACATGAATTTTACGCACTATTTTCAGATCCATCTTCAGAAACACTCATCAGAATGAAATTTTTTTTTATGTAACCATCAACTCAAATATAAACATGCGTTTATACCCAAAGAAATTACAGGTGCTCTGATTTTTTACAACAAAAACTTTGATCCAAGGTATAACATAACTAGTTTATTAAAATGTAATCACAGCTACTACTCCACACCCAAATTATCATCCGTAGGTTCCAACAAGCTGTGTGTACATACCGCAGTTAGTACCTTTTGCCAAAATGTTATAAATATAATTACCTGTATTGCTTCAAGAGCACACATTCACCACCGCTTTCCAGATCAATGTTGTATTGGTAAAAGAATCCTTCCGAAGTGACAACCATGACTTGTGGGGTTGTACTACAAACACAGCAACATCAACAACGTGATCTAAAATCAACATTCAGACAACCAACATACCTGCTCAGAGCAACCAAGCTTCGGACACCAGCACTGGGAAGCTTCAAGGAAGCAAAATCCCGAGTAGGCTCCCAAATCTCGGTCAATACATCAGGCAAATACGAGCCAACACTTCCTGCTATATTTCTACCCAAATGCATGGACGATCTTCTCAACATTTGCCTAGAAATAATCAGATCAGCACCCTTCTGGATTCAGAAATTCTGCTCGTATCATAGACTTACCCCATGCTTGAGCTTCTGCTTCTTGAATCCTTATCTTGCTGCTGCTGCTGGTGCTGCTGCTGCGACTGATCATTGTACACATTTCCGTATCCATTTCCATTCATTGTGGGGCTTCCATTGGTCGATAGCTTGAAAATGTGCACTGTTTCTGTGTCACTAGAGACACATAAAAGCGAGCTGACGAGATTGAACGACATGGAGTAGATTTTGGCTTGCGATGTTCCGCGTCTAAACTGATATACTTTGGTGGCGTCCAAAGTTGAAAAGATACGAATCACCGTTCCCTGTAAAAGAAAGGATATAAGCATGTGCGTTGCGTGTGCACATCAACAGCCTACCTTTTCACTAGCAGTGGCTAACAATGTTCCCTCTGAATTCATGGAAATACAGCTGACGGCTGATTTGTGTGCTTGCACAATATTGGTGGTTTGAGGGCCGAGAGCGTCGAATAACTCTACATCACCTGATACATAGGATGGGTTGGATGATCCATTACTGGGTGAGAATGGTGACATGGAAGAGCGAGCAGGATACGCAATAAAGCAGTTTTCACTGGAGGGAGATAAGGCACAGATGGCTGCGGTACGAGTCAGCGTTAGTTTTCATGCATCCTTCTTCCTATGGCTGGCGGTTATTGAGTTACCTTGAGGATTGGGGTTGGTATCAATGGTGTGGAGCAGCTTCATGTTGCTTATATCGTATAAAAAGATCTGCTCTTCCAATACGACAATCAGTCTTCTTCTGTTCATCTTGACTGCGAGAATGGCAGTGGGGAATGACAGCTCGCAGATGGTTGTCTGTCTCTGTAGAAGCAGACTAAGGTCAGTTATACGCACCGTGCCAAGAGGCTTTTGCATGGTTACCTTTGTATTGATGATTTGCAGCTGTCTTGGAGAAAACGCTGGATGTTCACCCGCGCCAACAAGCGCTACAAGAGAGGTGCAGAAGAGCATTTCCACAATACCAGTGCCGCCAGCCTCTAGAACCATGGTTATTTTATCAGCTAAAATGCTTACTATTATCCACCCTTACGTTTAGAATAGCACTTTCCAAAAGGATCGCAGTTGTATATTCTGTAGCCTCGCTCAGTGCCAATAGATACGCAACTAAAGTCTTGGTTGAAATTCAAAAACAGTATCTCGTTGTTGCTTTTATCGCCCAGATTCATGTTTGTTTCGAATGATTTGCAAGATGAGAAGAAAAGGGGAAAAAGAAAGGCGAGTGAGAAAAGCTTGTTTTATTTCACACTCGAGACTGGAAAGGGCGAATAACATGATAGGTGGGTGCGTTTAGTGCATGATATCCACGGCAAGAAAGGGTGTATGGCGTCAAATTAAATTTTGCTAGTATGCTGTGCACACTATCAGTGGATCTTGGCTTTGGCTGCCTTGCCTTTAGCCGCTGCTACTTTACTGGATTACCTATAGGATCTGTGCAGAAAGAGCAACTATCCCTTGATGAAGCATGAAATTGGATCACTGCTCTCTAGGCAGTTTATGGCATTGCAGTGATATTTATGCTCTCAGCATCCTTTTGCGTTATCCCAAGCATTACGAATCTGAAATAATTGCAGAAATCTAGCTGAATCTGCTTGTTCTATATCCTTGTATTTCAAGCGTGATCCAAGGCTTCAAGAAACTCCAGATCAGCATTGCATGGCAAACCAAAACTTATCACAATTGCCATCAGTACATTTACAGTGTAAATTGATAAAATCAACCTATTGATTATCAAGCGAGTAAAGCCGCTAAAGCTAATCAAGAAACAGCTCGAGCATTTACATGGCATGTTTGCTTTTGACGACATTAATGGATAATAAATTACGTTTATTCAGTCTATTTCATGTCACAATGCTACATCTTATTAATTGGCATGGTTGTTCTCGACATGGACATTGATGGTATCTCCAGGAGCGGGAACAGCAGCGTTGGCATTGGCATTGGCATTGGCGGCAGCGCCCGTGTTGGCATTAGCAGCAACAGGAGGATTGACAGCAGCAGCGCCATTGGCACCGAGATCCAGGCGAGCTTGAGCATCGAATCCCAAGCCAAGGGTACCACCACAACAGGGCTTGTGTCTCTTTTGATACTTGTTGATTTGCTGTTGTCTTCTGCCCGACTGACGCTTCATGGTCTTGGGATCAAACACCATCTTGTTGGTGTCCATGGGAGCAACCATCATGTCCTTGTTGGCAAGGGGGGCAGCACTGACGGCAACAGCAGCGGTGGCAGTAACAGCAACGAGCAATTCAAGGAAACGCATACTTAAGAGTGAGAGAGAAAGAGAGATAATGAACAGACATCTCGATTTGCAAATCATGCTTATATACACTTGGCATTGTTTGTTGTGATCCGAGAACATGTAGACATTCTCCGGCTGCGGTGCCCTTGATCCAGCACACGAAAAGAACGGAATAAATTCAACTGTATCATTGCCAAAATATACAGGATTTCAATTTTATCAGTAGTGCTGGAGAAATGCATACCAACCGACCAAAATGCAATAAACATTGCAATTGCTATTTGGGGACGGTCCCGGCCGTTTGTTTCCTATTACTACCACCGTTGTCAACAACATCTCGGGAATAAAGCTCGTCTATTGTACAGCGCGCACCCCTTTATTATTGTTGTTGCTTGGATACAACTTGAATATTAAACTTCTTTTGGAATTCAATGAATTCCTCCTCTTTGCGCTTGTATGTCTGTAATAGCTGTTCAATGACTTGCTGGATCTATACGCTGTCCGTCAGCCAACCGCATCCCCTGTCTCTCTGCTGCTCCTACTTACGCCGCTGTAGTTTGTCTCCAAGGCAGGCAGGACCTCCTTGATGGTTCGCTCGACCAACACACCGCCTACCATACGAAAGCACTTGCGCTCAGGCTCGAGTGGCGAGATGCTGTCAATGACAAGCCTGTCTCGCTGTGTTAGTACCCTGCGTCCCTCGCACCCGACATTTTCGCTCCCACACTCACTTGTGCTCCTCGACTTCTGATTCTAATTCACCAATCTTTTGCGCCAACTGCTGAAGCTCGTTTTTGTATTGGTTGTACTATGTGCAAATGAGCGGGTTAAATCATCTCTTGTGTCTTGGTTCGTGCGATGCCAGGTTGTTACTTTTTGCGTGAGTTCAGCGTCTGAAGGTCTCTTGGCTGCCATGATAAAACGCGCGTGTGTGTGTGGGTGGTATGAGATGAAAATGTGAAAAAATTGTGAGCCCCTCCTTTTGACTCTTTATCTGGAGTTTGAATAAGCTTGAATCAAATTTAGAGGCGAGTCGACAGGGCAAAGCGTGGTGTATTGAAGGATCGCTGCCTCTTGAATGTGCTTGGATCTACTACCGAGACGGACGATGAGCAAAGGCACTGTGGTTATTCTCATGTCTGCTCCCCCACCCCCTGATTTGGTAACCATCTCTCATTTACACAAGAGCTGTCAAATCAAAGAGACGCCTCTTATTGCAGTGTATTCTCCATTAGAGCAGGTTGTCAGTCTTGACTATGTAGTAGAAGCTTCATGAGCAGTAGGCTATGCAGCACCGGAATCGATCTAGTAGCCGTTTTCATCTCCCACATCTCGCTACATGCCATAAAGACATGCTCTACACAGCCATCCACTATATACGGTACATTGACGCCCAAAGCAACAAGCGAGGTAAATGCCCAATGCGTGATGTCTGCTTTATCCAAATGGCACTACTCTACTCTATTCCATGAGGAGCAAGATACCCGGAGCTTGAACAGCCGGATGCATTTGTCAGCGAAACAAAATTATACCTAGAAATGACGGACAAGCGACCAGCTTGCTTTTTCTTTTTTCCATTGAAAACTCATCTTGCAACAGCACAAAACGACATGTCAGCCAAACTATTCAAAGTATAGCCATCGATGGTAGTGCAGCCTTGAGTCTCTATGCTAACACAGCCATCTCCAATTAGACCGAATTTGCAGTAGAAATGACCTGTGAGGTGGGTATCAGCAGTGTATAGCAAAGAGTCAGTTTGAACTAATGAACCACCACCATCTCCCACGCTAAAGTCATGCGTAAAGGACGTTACAAAGGTGATGGAGCAACTGCCAGGTAGAGTGAACTAGACGCTGTATCGTTTGATCCTTGCTGACGCTGTGGCTGTTAGGCGTCACTTCATTTGACGTTGACCTTGCTGAAAAGCGAGTCGTTGTGGAGGGAACAGGTAACAAAGCGTATGCCGCATGGAGCCTCGATGCAATGCTGAATGACATGTATGCAATTAGCTCCTCCCTCGTCCGTTTCAAAGGCGCTCAAGGAGACGGGTCGCACTGTCATTGTGCGTGGACAGGGTGTGCCTGACGGCCAAGGACATTCTGGAGCAGCCGTGTGCATCTTTGACTGTTACGGCACAGACCCCACAGCGACGTTGCCCACAGGCAAGTCTGGTCTGGCTCGCTTCATCCAGGTCGACAACGATACCTGTCTGATTGATCTCACCATCCAGGGCCTGTCTCCTGGCAAGCACGGCGTGCACATCCACGAAGCTGGCGATATTTCCGAGGGATGGCGTTCTACTGGCGGCCATTTCAACCCTGCCAATGTGGCTCATGGGGATGGCGTGCATGACGGACATGTTGGCGATCTGGGCAACGTCATTGTGGATGAAAACGGCTGGGGAGATCTGGTTGTGGAGAGTTCCCGTGTCAAGGTGTGGGACATCATTGGAAGAAGCATCGTGGTGACTGAAAAGGAGGACGACTTGCGAGGCACCACCGACGACGGCAACAGTGGCGATGGCATTTTGTGTGGTATTGTTGCCCGTAGTGCCGGTGCATTTGAAAATACCAAACTAGTCTGTGCATGCTCTGGAAACACGCTATGGGAAGAAGCCCGTATGCTCGAAAACGAAGCTAAATAAATATCAGAGATCATGTGTGATTTATGCAAAATGTTTATTTACGTAGTTTTTCTTGGAAATGATGCTGTTTCTTTTCCGAGATGCACACCCGCCAAGACAGTTATTGGCTCGGCAACAGCTGACAAGCTGAACTCTAATGTGCGTTGCTTGGTAACAGCAGCATAGCATATAAAAAGAAGGGCAAATCTCGAGGTTCAAGTTTTTCTTTTTTTTTTTTTCTTTATATCTGTTATCAATATACAAATAATTCCAAACATGTGTAAGTACAAGTAGTTGGTATACATTGCAAGCGCGGTCGTGTTAACATGCGTGTGGTAATAGCCTCCAACTATATCGTCACTTTCAAGAAGGATACTCCTGACCATGTTATCGAGGAAGAAGTCAAGAAGGTCGAGCAATCTGGCTGTACCATCAAGCACAGATACAATGCTGCTATCAAGGGTTTCTCTGTCGAGGTCCCTGATGAGCACGTAAGTACTTTATCTTTCAAGGGCGAGCATGTCAACGGCGTTGAAGCCGACGGAGAGGTCACCACCCAAGGAAAGGCTCTTTTGCAGTAAATGCGTAACTAGTATACCTTTTTTGTCTCTGTTATCCATCATACCACGGGAAGGTTTCTCTTTCTCTTTCAGAGAACTACGATAGTCTTGTTATAAATGTAAACGTTAAAATAAAGTAAATGGGATTACTGTCCATCTTCTTGATTTTGAAAAAGGAACGTTTTGTTGATACGTGTTCATGACGAAATTGTGCTATTTGTTGTTATCTGATCGTATGTCGCCTGACTTTGTGGGGGCAAGCAGCTTCTGCTTTCACCACCTCTGCCGGACATCACCGGTATACTTTAGGTAATACTGATGCTTGAGAGAGAATCACTCCTGCTGGACATGACCGGACTATTATGCAACACTCGTAACTGACAATTTTTTTTTTTTGTATTAAAGTGTATCTTTATTAGCTTTGTTTTAAACAACTATAGACTAGTTACTGGCAAGGCCAAGGTGCCAGCCTGAACACTTGCCAAAGAAAGTGAAGAAAAGAAGGAACCATGTAATTTATAAATGATGTTTCTTCCTTGTCTTCCGGTTGCAATCCTCTTTTTACCTATTCCGCTTCCTCTATACAGTGATAAATTGCTCCCATGGTAGTGCTCCCAATGCAACCGGGACCTAGATACGTTGCAAAGAACCACGAAGGTATGTATTCCTGTATTTTGTTTGATGCTTGAACTACGGTGTTGAGAAATTCCTTTACATAGGGCTTTGAAAGAGACGAACGACAGGTAGTAAACTTTAATGATGGTCCTCTTTGCCTTGTTTATCAGGCAATTCTGTTGCGTGTAGTCAAGACGTTCCGAATGAATGCATTCAAATGCTGCTCCACAGGTAATAGTATACTTGTCATATTAGATACGCGTGAGCTAAATGTTCGATGCAGCAGACTCAGCCCTTCAAAAAGGACACTAGATCAGCCGTAATCAATCAGCTCTCTTCATTACAATCACTAGAGTACGTGGATCTGAATCTGCCTTTTGAAAAAAGTGTTGAGACAGGTAAAGGGAATCGCTCGTGCAGCTTGCCAGACAAACAACAAGTCTACACTGAAGAAATCAATCGCCACAATCAAGAGCTACAAACCTGCGGATGGAATGGAAGAGAGTGGTTATGCCAGTAAATTTACTTGGTGAATAAGGTAGATCATTTTGGATGCACGACTACGCAGCGAGTGGAGGGTAGCCATGCTGCTCTAAAAAGCTCTGGTTATTTGACGACGAGAGTATCTATCGAAAGCGCTTTCAATGTGGTCGACAATTACATCAAGAAACAGTATTTACGCCAAAAGGCCTCAAGCACTGAAGAGTCAATCAAGGTAGATGCTATCATACGACAGAGCAATTGGATGAAGGATCTCGACGGCCAAATTTCCGCATATGCTTTGATGCAGATTCATATGGTGATGCTCCAGCTCCTTGAAATCCCTGGAGATAAAAGGAGCCGCCTTATTACTGCCAACCGTAATTGCTACAAGCAGCGATCATCAAGACTGCCCTGTGTTCACACGATACTTTACAAGCCTGGACCTCTGGGATCGTTACAGCAAATCAAACGTAGTTCAATTGATAAGCGTTGGCATCTTATCCAAGATGCAGTCATTCCAAGCCAAACAGAAAGCAATATAAAGACGGTCAGCACCGGAAACACCAATGCGATGACAATTAGTAGCGATGACTCCAGCAAAAATGAAAAGCATCTCTATTCAAGTATCGAAAACAAGCAAGATGGAGTGGAAGGTTCTACTGAATTCAGTCAAGTGGCATCTCGCATTGAATTGCTGTACCGTTAGTGGAATGGTAACATTACCAAAGCCAACATGCTCTGCTCGTTTTTGGATCAAGCTTGCTCCAAATAATGGAACATGATGCCTTACTTCGCATTCTCCATACCAGGCATGCATGGCTTGCTACCCCTGATTGCGCTCAACTTGCTGATGACACATTTGGACGCCCCGTTGCTGTATATCCTAGCCAAGACATGCAGAACAAAGACGAAATGTTCTTTCCAATCATTGGTTTTGAATATCTCCACAACATCCCTCTTCCATTGGTCCTGCAAAATCACGGAAACACTCACTGGGTCACTGTCCGTCTCAAGAGAGCAATAAAGCCAAACTGGCCAATTCCTACTCTCTGGCATACAAAAGCTATACTCAAAATGGGGCACAGAATCCGCGCTTACTGGAAGAAAGTTTTGTCATTTAATCGACCACTAATTACTTTGCATGATAGAGAGCAAGCAAGTAAAGCACTTCCTGATGCTGCCGAAATCACTGAAATTCTTCAACTGTGCTTTTAAATAAATATTTGTCTTCTCTACATCCAACTGTCATTTTTATTGATCTATCCAATGGAATTCAATCAGATATATTATTCAGCAACCATTTCTTACAATACCCCCAACCACCAAATCCTACGTAATGGTGGGTCTCAGAGGAAATAGCACCACGATCGTGGTGCTCTGTACATTTTTCCTTTCACTACTACTACTACTACTACTACACAGGAAAAGCCATAATCTACCTGCCTGTTTTACCATCAGAAAAGATGAAGCCTGTAACGAATCAGTTCTGTTTATCTGCTGGACGATATGTGGCTTCTAATAGTAAAGGAAAGCTATATCATCAGATTCGGGCGAGAGACATCCTCCTTTTCGCTCGTCCGTCAAATGACACAGTTTCAGTCAATCGATTCGATACCTGCTACAAAAACAGTTTTTTCATCAATTTTGAATATTGGGCACGCTTTTTGGTTAAATCTGTGCTGAAACGCTCTGGGGATTTCGCGCTTTTTAACGGATAAAGAGTTTAATAGTGCACTGTTTCGCTAGATGATAAACTACAGATCATCAGATCAGATGTTAATAAGCGTAATGTTCAGTAAGTTGCCCTCAAATGTATTTACCACTGTAAAATCAAGTGTTTAAATCGCTTGTATCTCGCCAACGAAGCGCAATCTCGGTCTCGAAACAGGTGTAATCATGTTCTACGACTTGACATTAGGGTATGGATCACTCTTCAGCAATGTTTTGGGGATCGAGTGGATCATCGATTTCTGGCAAATTTTGCCTTGTACTAGCAAGGGAAAAATGGATGATTTTGAATGATGGAGGTTTTCAC
>JAXQGS010001320.1:0-10189 GCA_037040325.1 Mucor sp. M7501 | reverse complement strand
GCGAGATACAAGCGATTTAAACTCTTGATTTTACAGTGGCAAATACATTTGAGGGCTGCTCACTGAACATTGCGCTTGTAAACATTTGGTTTAATGATCTGTAGTTGATCATCTAGCGAAACAGTGCATTATGATTTATAGAATTTACAGTCGGAAAAAATAAAGTTGCTCCTACACGATAGGGATTTTCATGCAGCTCATTCAGCCTCCAGATAAAATAGCTCTGCTGCTCTTCGAGGGTGTAGATTGGGACCAGGTTTTCGATCGAAAAATCTCGCTTCAGTCTGTTATGGTGCACTACATCGGACAGGTTGTCTTCTTCTTCGTACAGTCCAATATAAAACGACAATACCATTGTCTCGTCGACCTTTGGGTAGCTGCTCGTTCCAGGCTGATCTCTGCCGTTGGGGAAAGGCCAGATCATATAGTATTTTTCGTCGTTGATGCTGTATTCTTTTCCAGTTGCCGCATTCGTGATAGCGGCGTTTCTCGTAATGTTGTAAACTCTTGTTATTTCTGGCAGTAAGTTTGATACAACCTCTGCCGAGCATCACCAGTGGTATATCCTGAATAATATGGGCACTTGGGAGCGCCAGTCAGTAAGTTTGATGCAAATAAGAGACTCATTTATAGCTGTGGAAGAGGTGGAAGACGTAAAAAAGAGGATCAAAACCTGAAGATAGCCTTTTATAACATCAAGTGTATTGCATAATAATCCGGCCATGCCCAGCAGGAATGATCATGCTCTCAAGCATCAGCATTACGCTCCTGATAAATTGTCTTGGTAAAATACATTCTCAATGTGAGTTTGGACAATTTGCTTTAGCTCAATAGCCATAAAAACATGCAGCGAGCATCATTGATTACGTTTGGAAAGATGATGAAAGATTTTGTCATGCTAATACTATTACCAAAGAAATCACATCTATAACGCAATGCATAACTCATGGTTTTGACATAATCATTGCGAGTACATTTGTATCATCAGATGTAAAAGAGACATATCACTATATAGGCTTTTCTCACTCACTGACTCTCTCACTCTACAAATTAACCAATAGCTTACTAATGACAATGTCAGTGGTGGCCTGAGCCTGCTTTCTGATCTATTCCAATATTCACAATGCAAACCAAGTGACTCGTAAAAAGCGGCTTCAAATGAGTACAACATTTCAAATTTTCGACATTCAACTTTCTTTTTTTCAACTTAATCAACCATAGACTACACCCAATGGATAAAAAGAGTGAGTATTCATTATAGCCATGTGGGATTGACGCTCATGACAGTCTGTATTAGGCTCTCAAGTGGAAAGACCCGTTGTCTTTTTTGACATTTCAATCGGTGATGTAGCTGTTGGTCGTATGAAGATGGAACTCTTTTCAGACATTGTGCCCAAGACTGCCGAGAATTTCAGGTAGAAAAAAAAGAAAGAATACAATACGAGATATATGCTGATACTGATACGCGTTTGCATCTATTGGATAGACAATTATGTACAGGCGAATACAAGTAAACATCACATTGGACATGCTTTGCATTGTGGACAACCTCACTTAGACATTGATTATAGGAAAAACAATCAACCTCAGGGTTTCAAAAACAGTTTATTCCACAGGTAAAATACAACATGCACCACTTGTTTATATGGAGAAAAGGGAAGGCTTACCCACACGGACCTTTCTGATTGTAGAGTGATCAAGGATTTCATGGTACAAGGTGGAGACTTTTTAAAAGGCGATGGTACAGGATCAATGAGCATCTACGGCGACAAGTTTCCAGACGAGAACTTTATTGAAAAACACAGTGGCGCTGGATTGCTGTCCATGGCAAATTCAGGCCCCAACACCAACGGATGTCAGTTCTTTATTACCTGCGATGCATGCGACTTTTTGGACGGAAAGCATGTTGTGTTTGGACGTCTTGTGGATGGCTTACTGACACTGCGCAAGATTGAAAATGTGTCTACTGGACCCAACAATCGCCCAAAACTGCCTGTCAAAATCACTGGTAAGAGAAAGAGAGAGGTTTCTATGTGCTAGTATGTAATTTTATTAAACATCCTTTTCTCGTGTAGAATGTGGACAAATGTAAAGAAGGAGAAAGCATTAGATGTGGACGGAAATGTGGTAGTGTAGTAAATAAAGCGATTTTTTTTTTTTTTTTTTTTTTTTTTTTTTTTACATTCCTGGAGGAGGATGCTGGCCATTTTGTTGCTGCTGCTGCTGCTGTTGTTGCTGCTGCTGCTGCTGTTGCTGTTGTTGTCTGGCGAGGAACAATCTCTGTTGTAAATCTCTGACAGCGTTGGGTTGTAGATTGAGACTCGCAAGATTGGCCATATTGATATTATTCATGCCAAGCAGATTATTCGCATTGAGATTGTTCATGTTGTTATTACCCACATTGTTGCCTAGGTTGATATTGGAGAGCAACAGACTATTGGCATTGAGACCTGCAATTCTGTTAATCGACATACCTAATAGACACCAATGAACACTTACCATTCATATTCTGTTGGCCCTGATTTGGCTGTTGCTGGCCCTGCTGATTTTGCTGCTGCTGCTGCTGTGGTGTTTGCTGCTGACCACCTGTAGCAGGACTTGCCATGCCCGCAGCGTTCATCATTTGCTGCTGTCTAAGCGTGTTTTGCAAATGCTGCACATTGGGATTGTTGTTTGCGTTCAAAAGGCTCAAGTTGGCTGTGTTTTGAAGATTGGCCAGCATGGCTGGATTGATGTTACTGCCTGACGCAGGCGCCGATGCACCGGGTGCCATGCTCTGAGGAATTGCCCCAGGAGGCATACCGTTGGGAGGGACCGTGGTGCCTCCGCCCGCATTCAAGTCTGGCAATGGCACTCGTGTAAACACAATACCAATCAGTTTGCCACCCGTGTACGTGAGGACAACGCCATGATGAGGTTCTGATGCGCCGCCCACTTGGGTTGCACCGAGGTTAAATACGACCGTAGCAATCTTTGCACGCACGCACATCATATTAGTTGCATTCTCTTCCCTGTGTATCTTTAAGTGGCACTTACATATTTCTTTTGCTCCAAATTTCTCATCAGCAGGGTGAAATTGGTTTGGTCTTGCTGACTACTGGAATTCAGGGGCTTGAATTGACAGAACGGCAGCTTGTTTTCTATGGCTTGTCGCTGCAGTATCTGTGCTCTTGATAAAGGCGATCGACCAGCAATCTGGATGCGTGAGGGCCATATATCAGGACGACTAGTAGAGAGATGAAGCAAATGAGTATGGTTGCTGGCACATCAGACAAGGGAAATACTCACTATTCGTCCAAGCCAACACTGTTCCCCTTTAGTGCAATTGCAAATGCACCACAATGACAGCTAAACTCTTGCAGTTGACCTTCAGGTGTCTTGATATGCCAGACGATTTGACCCGTCCAAATGGGCTGTGTGGGCGCATGCTGACCTGAAGGGTCCTGCAACTGCTGCTGCTGCTGCTGCTGCTGCTGCTGCTGCTGCTGTTGCTGTTGCTGCTGGGCCTGCTGTTGCGCTTGTTGTGCCTGTGCTTGTTGCTGCAGCAGCTGCACTTGCAGCTCACTGAGATTGGGCGGTCTGGCGCCTGGTTGCTGCTGAGGACTGGCTTGGTTTCTTTGAGCCAACTGAGCAGCAATCAACATGCGTTGCTGAGGAGTCAAATTGGCGGGTATTTGTGCATTGGCCATGTTGGCAAGGTTGAGCTGTTGTTGCATTTGATTCTGCATTAAATTATTAGGTGTATTGGCATTATTGTTGTTGTTGCTCATATCTGGGGTAGCGGGTCTCACCTGCATGTTGCCTCCAGCCGCATTGGCAGCAGCAAATGCCATGGGAGATGCGTTGGGTGCAGGGACAGCTGTTACTGCTGCTGCTGTCGAAGGCGGTGCTGATGTATTCATGCCGCCTGGAGGAGGTTGGGATACAGCGTTGGCTCCCATAGCAGAGGATCGACGCAATTGATCTCCCAACTTGAGCAAGGCTGCTTGAATGGTTTGTAGCTGCTGCTGCTGTACAGGCGTCAGATTGACACCTTGAGCCAATAGGTTGTTTCTTTGTTGCAAGAGATACTGCTGTAACTGATGTGGATTTTGCATGCGACCTGGTATCGTTTGTTGAGCCTGTTGTTGTTGTGGAGGTCTTTGCTGCTGTTGCTGTTGAGGATTTTGCTGCTGCTGCTGCTGCTGCTGCTGTTGGGCTTGTTGTTGCGCCTGCAATTGCTGTTGCTGTTGCAATTGTTGCTGTTGTGCTTGCTGCATTTGTTGCAATTGAAGCTGTTGTTGCATTTGCTGCTGTTGCGCTTGTTGTTGTTGCTGTTGTTGCAACTGCTGTGGCGAGGGATGTTGTTGGTTTTGCATGTGTTGCTGTTGCTGTTGCTGGTGCAATTGCTGCTGCTGCTGAGCCTGTTGCAACTGCAGTTGTTGTGGTGTCAATTGCGTCTGCTGAGGAGGCGTCTGTTGTATCTGCTGCTGAGCGTGTTGAACCATGGGCGATGACTTGAGTGCTGCTGCTGGTGCTGGTGCTGGTGGAGGAGGCGTAGATCCAAGTGCAGCAGCGTTTTGTTCACTGGGGATCTTTTCATCCATTGCCACATCCTCCTTCTTGATGCCTGTTACTGATTTTCGTTTGTTGGCAATTTCGGCATTGACACGCGCATTGGCTTCAGTAAAGTTTTTAGCGTCAAAGGCAGGTTTAGGCAAACTGATGGATCCAGGCACATTTTCTCTTTTTCTCTTTTTGCCTGCATCGCTGTGTGCAGAGTGTGGTGAATCGATCGCCTGCTTGCCGCCAGTGATAGCGGCAGCATGAAGAGGCATCACAGGAGGTGGTGCTACGGGTAACTTGAATCCAGCCAGTTTGACCACATGGGATGGCACAGCTGTTTCCTGCATCGTATTCAGCTCTGTTTGTTGTTCGTTGACTTGAGCTACGATATCCTCAATCTCCTTGCATGTCTTTTTGGGTGAAATCAACGACAGTCGGATGTTGGACTAGAGTAGACGCACAGACACACATTCACATGAGTACCGTGTACAGCATGAAGGGGGGGGGGGAAAGCCATTAGAAACACATTACCTTTTTCATCTCTGTAGCTACGTCTTCTAGCTTGTATCCTTGGTATTTGTCTACTAGGTTGCATCTGGATCCCATCTTGTACGGTAAGCTGTTGGACAGTAAAATACAGTGCTGGATCAACTCTTTGCCGTCCAATTCCTCCTTGTATTCGTCAAACAACTATTAGAGATATGTGTTAAATCCACTGTCTGATAAACTACACACTGCTTCGAGTACTACCTCCAATGCTGCCACCATGCCTTCACCTACTGCATTCTTGATGATGCCTCCCTCTCGAAAGGGGATGCGCTTGACGATATCTTGGAACTGAATCGGATCTGAGGTAAAGTATTTTCGATCTACCGTAGCAACTGAGAATGGCTCGTAATCGCCAAACACAACGAGGCCGTATTTCAAGACAGGCTATTGCCAGTAGTCAGTCCAGTGTGTTGTTGCGTGCGTTGTTCATCTTACCGTAATCTTGGTCTTGGGCTGTCCTCCTTCTTCCGCTTCTGTTACGATGGGTAAACGCAGCTGTCTAAAAAGAAAAAAAGAGCATATGAGCATCACATCAACCTCTCTCTCTCTCGTGGCTGCTGCTTGGTCTCTCACTTTATAATGGGTTCTACGTAGGCTTCGTATAGCAAATCAAAGTGGGGCTTCATTCGAGCTGTTCCATCGACAACGAATACGATGACCACCTCCTTTCTCTGGCTATGCGAGACTGGAATCTGTGGTGATTGGTGGTGAAGCGGTGTAGGCGATGCATGCGATCCCGGTGTAGTTACGTTGTTGGCGCCTGCAATGGGTGCTGCATTCATAGTCGGTGTGGACATGCTGTTGAGGGATGAACGCGCGCTTCTGTGGTTTAGTGCTGATTTGTTTTTTTTTTGGGCTGTGAGTGGTACGCTAGAGACTGCAATCTATCTCTCTCGAAAGAACGGCTTGGATGATGGTAATGATGCTGGAAAAAGGGCGCCAATAGACAAAATGTGTTTGTGTAGATGAAATGTATAAAAGCAAGAGGCATTGCAGCGAGGATCTTTGGATGGCTCAGTTGTAATACAACAGTGCTTGCAATGTGACTCTCTGTCGAAACGCCTCTTCCCCTCATTATATACGACACTCTCATCAGATCACGAAATGGTTTATTTTAAATCTTCTTCTAATGCATTTTACTAGCTAAAAGTGCAGGGTTTTCTATAAAGCTCTTCCAAGTGTTGCCAAACTGAGCAATGGTAGCTCCATCGACAACACGATGATCAGCAGACCAGCTGACTGGCAAGATTTGTTTTGCTACAAACTGTTGTGATGCCTCATCAAAGCGAGGCAATCGTCGAGCCGATCCCAATGCCACAATAGCCAATTCGTTGGAGACAATGATGGGGTTGGCATAGGTACCGCCAATGGATCCAATGTTGGAGAGAGAAATGGTACCGCCCTTGAGATCAGCAAGTGGGATGGCACCCTTTTTGGCCAATTCAGTCAAGCGATGAATTTCACTGGCTACCTGGAAGATGGTCTTTTGCTCGACGTTCTTGATGTTGGGAACAATCAAGCCTTGAGGTGTATCCATGGCAACGCCGATATTGTGGGCTTCTCGGTAGACCAGTTGCGTAGACTTGCCCTGGTCAGATTCTTCAATGTAGGCGTTCAGCAGTGGAAAGTAGGACAGGGAGAGCGATAGACTCTTGATAAGGATGGGCAAATACGAAATCTTTTTGAAGGGAAATCGGTCGGGCTGGCTGCTGATGTACTTGTTGAGGGCTTCTCGGTATTCTGAAGTAGCATTCAGCTCAATTTCATCCTTGTAGCCCAGCTGAGGAATCGAGAGGGATTTGGTCATGGTCTTGAACATGGCCTTTTGGATAGCAGTTAGCTTTACAGTTTGCCCGTCTGATGCTTGTGTTGATTTGACAGCTTGATCTGGTGCGTCGGTATGATGGATCTTTTTCTCGACTAGTTTGTTCAGTGTGAATGGCGATGAAGTTTTTTTTTTCTACAGTAGAGAGGATAGACGTACCTTTTTGAAGCGCATCCAGCTTGATGTGCTTTAAGACATCACCTTTCAACAGCATACCACTCTTTCCAGAGCCTGATACATGGCTGGTTTGTATGCCGTATTCGTTTAGCAATCTACGCACAGCAGGTGTAACCCAGTGTGTCTTGTAGTTGGATGATGCTGGTGTTGCAGTGTTACTGGTAATGCCAGCCGCAACGGAGGAACCAGAAGCACTGACCGGAGATGGAGTAGCATCGCTGCTACTAGTGTCCTCCTCTTCATCTGTCTCAATATCCACCAGAGGATATCCTACTTTGGCCACATCATGTTTGCCATAATGCAACTTGACCACATTGCCTGCGTAACGAGAGGATATCTCCACCGATGCTTTATCAGATTGCACCTCACAAATTTTATCAAATTCTTGTACTGTAGCTCCAGGCTCCACAAACCTATGATGATCTCCTCGGTCAGAATTTTTCAGGTAGTAACGATGCGTTTTGTTGATACCGAGAGGATACTCACCATTGTACAATTTCACACTCGGTGATACCTTCACCAATATCTGCCAACAAAAAGGGCTTGATCAAACCGAGATTCATGGTCGAGTGGTGGAATGATCTACTACTACTACTACTATTCAACTGATGACAAGTGTCAGGGCCAAGAGAGCGCCGATAGAATCCGTGTCAATGCAACACTGCGTGCTTACCTTGATCGTATGAGTAGTCGCTTGGTGGTGATAGCATGATGAAACACGGCTCCTTTTGATCAGGTTGAAAAGCATTTTTTTTTTATGAATGGTGTGATGTGAAAGAAGGGGAAAGGAAACCGTGGAAAAAAGAGTGAAATCAAAAGGTGAAAAGGTCAATATCCGTGGGAAAACAGATACATCTCATTGAATAGCAGCAAACCAAAAAAGGGGTGGGGGATTACTGTTCATCTGGTGCTACCTGTAGAGGGTATATATCTCTCGGTTGTAATCAGATATGTAGCAGCCGTAAGGTTGATTGTCCAGTCCCTTAAGAGATAGATAATACGTAGTACGTGCGTTGTGAAATGCCGTTTCATTGTTGAATAATAGTGGCGCTCATTGTGATGCGCGGGATATGTGCATCTAATAGCGACATTAGGTTGCTCAAAAAAGCTCCATCTTATCTGTTGTGTATCCCATACTGCTTAGTTTTGGTTCAAGATGTTTGATCAATACTTTCTTCCATACCACTGGCATTGGGTACGCTTTTTGGGTAAATCTATGCAGAAATCTTTAGAAAATTTTGTGCTTTTGAATGTACAAAGAATTTAATAATGCACTGTTTCGCTAGATGATAAACTACAGACCATCAAACCTGATGTTTATACGCACAATGTTCAGTGAGCAGACCTTAAATGTATTTACCACTGTGAAATCAAGCCTTTAAATCGCTTGTATCTCGCCAACGAAGCGCAATCTCGACCTCAAAACAAGTCTAATCGTGTTCTACGACCTGACATTAGGTTATGAATCATTTTTCAGCAGTTTTTTGGGGATCGAGTGGATCATCGATTTCTGGCCATTTCGGCCCTATGGTAGCAAGGGAAAAATAGATGATTTCAAATGATGGAGGTTTTCACCTCGAAAATGAAGTCTTCTACTAAGGTATTCCTATGCTCAAAACAATTGTAGAAACGCACTCGAGCATGTAAAAGTGTCTTACGACCGATTTAGTATAGTGTTTGTAGACCTTTCCTCCAAAAACGTGTTTTGCATTTTCGGACAGTTGCTCTCCACAAACCAAATGGATCGCTTTGAAATTAACAACATTAGATTCCTCGTTCAATTTTGCATGTATAGGTCTAGAGAAATACCTGCTCCAATAGTAACATTTTGTGTAATTGCCCCTGAAAGGGTTTTGGATGTCCAGGTGGGGATTCAGAGGACCAGTTGGAGCCTTTGAGATTCAATCCCAGCCCAGGCTGTTTTTTGCCCTGGCAGCTACCCTTCTGTATAGTAAAAGACATCGTAGACGCCTAATTGACTTGTATATGCTCAATCTCTGCCGGTATCACTCCTGTAGGTTCCAATTGTATGCTGCTAAATTTTGAAATCTGGCATTTGAGCATGCATGTTAAGAAATTCTCCTCATCATTGGGCATGTTTCTCGAGTTCAGACGGCAGCTTCGGTGAGATGTTTTACTATAGCATCGACACGGATTGGCTATATCTGGCGAACAGTGTGTGTGTGTGTGTGTGGAAAAGGCTGCCCTTGAAGTCTAATCAAATAAACTATATGCACTTGTTAAATCTCATTCAAGCCCTGTGACCAACAACCAAGGGCTGCTCAGTACAATTGCAATCATGTCCTAAATGACAAGCTCTGCACAGCTACCAAAACAGGAATGACATTTTATCACACTCGCCAGAGATACGTATAATAAATGACCTAATGGAATTTGACATTGAACAACCGTTTGAGCTTATGTATATTCAACATTTGAATTTGGCGGCGCTCCGAGTGCTTATCATTCAACGATTTTAGCTTCAAATACGTGCATGCTCAACAACATCCAGCCATGCTAAATAAAGCTGCTCACACTCTACTGGTATGCTTTAATGTATAGAGAGACAATGTATACTCTCAATTGAGTTGTCAATAGAATTTTATATTGAGAGTGCATCCCCAAAATGCAATATTCAAGTTTTAATATCAAGTATGATCCATAAGTACTACGTCAATTTGGATCATCTCATTGACATGACATGCTGCCTCCAATCTACTCAATTGAGTGGAATAAGCAAGCACCAGACCCATTCATCATGCATACAGTCCAGGCGTCATATCAGCCCATGCTTCATTATGCCACCATGCGAATCCATCAACCCGAAATCACGAAATATCGGATGGTAGTGAAACCATGGTAATACAATATTGTTGAACTGAAACCATCTATAAAATGTGAATCTGACTTGTAAAAAAAAAAACTCACCATGGACGATATCAAGCAATATTTAATATCTCAAGATGCCAAGTAGGATCTTTTTCTTCCTTTTTCTTCTTCTTCTTCTTCTTCTTTTTACTTTTAACAATTAAAGACAGGGAAACATGTCGGATCCAAACACGTTTCCTGTGGCTGCTGCTAGTGTAGATCCAC
>JAXQGS010001319.1:0-10257 GCA_037040325.1 Mucor sp. M7501 | reverse complement strand
GAATGTTTTATCGCATTTGGCGCAATACTTGTTGGGGAAGTGTGTGTTGATCTCTGCATCTGGATATGCAATCTTTGAGGTTACACTCAGGCGAGGGAGTGTCATGCCATGAATACTTTTACAGTGTCTACGATATCCATATAACGATCGACTTTGCTTCTTGCACACACAGCAGTACCAATTGGGATTAAGTGGATCAGGCAAGCGATTCAAATTACGCGTTTGTCTCGAGTATGGATTGATGTAGTGAACAAGAAGAAGATGTTCACGGTAAGCTCTCTTGTGCGGGTAACTTTTCTTGCAGGCTCTACAGTAATCGTTGGGGTCATCCACATCTGGCTCCACCTGTCCTGCCCGTTGAGCTCGTAGATCCAGAGAATGGATGCGTATCAGGTGAATTTCGAATGCCCCTCTATTCCCAAAAGTAATGTCGCAGGCACAGCAGTAATTGTTGGGATTGTCGATATCTGGCTTTTGTCTGTTGACTTGCTGTATGGATTCCTCATCAATCTTGTCTACCTTGTGGAGGACAAATAAATGTCTTTCGTAACCATCCCGTGATACAAATGAGAGATTACAAGCGCAAGTCGCCTCGCTATATAGTGAGTTTTGACTGCTAGCGTCAATAGTGGGTCTCATAAGGTGCACTGTATAGCAATGCGATCTGAAAAGGCGTTCGCTTGTGTAGTTCTTCTTGCACACTTTGCAAAAAAAGTTTGGATCATGCAGTTCAGGTAATTCGGCTTGATTTTCAGTCATCTTGTGGACGCCTGTGCAATGAAGGTGATATTGTTGTTTCGACAAGTACCTCGTATTGCATGGTGCGCATTGAAAATTGGGATCGTTCCAGTCAGGGCGAATACCAGGGCGCCGTGGTCGTACCGCCATGCCATGGAATTTAATGAGATGCTTCCTGTAACAAGTCCGGTTTTTGTATGTACGCTGACATGAACAGCAGTAAGAGTCTGGGTTTTCTGGATCAGGAGCTACATTGGTGTCGGGTCTAAGCTTCAGGGCGATATGATGACACTCTTTTAGATGGCTACGATATTTTTTTTTGGTAGAGAATGTCTTTTCGCAGCTCTGGCAAAAGTGATTTGGATCATGGAGGTCTGGTTCCAAATGCATGTGCTTGATGGATTTAGATGTTCCAGTAATCCTGTGCACGGTTCTACGATGCTCTTGCAGTGATTGGAAGCTATCTTTGACTTGGAGACACAGACAACACTGGTAGTAATAGTCCTTGGCATGCTTGTATAGTTCTGATTGCGTGCTGTTGGTTAGTTTATTCCTCCTTGGCATGTGTCAGCATATCTACCTAACGTGGTTTTGGGCTTTGATGTCTCTTCCTGCTTTACTGCCTTGTCCGTCTCCTCATTTGGCTCCATTTGCATGTGGCTGCTGATGGTTGCCGAAGCAAAAGGTTCCTCTTGCTTGACCAGAGTAGTGCTGCTTTCAGAATCTTGTTTGACTTTGAGTGCACAAGCATTAGGTACCAAGGCACGCGCTTTACTGGTTGCATTGGATTCAAGTGAGCCGCCTTCTCGTTTGATAATGATAGCAGCACGTCTGGCTCTACTCCTCAGTTTCATTTTGTGAGATAATAATATGTGAAACGCAAAAGAAAAGCAAACAAAAAGTGTCTTTTGAAACGCGATACTTCTAATTTTTTGCCACAAAAGATAGTGTAACAAACGTTGATTTGATCATGAGCCAGTTGAACTACTTTGCAATCGCATCGTTTTTGATCAGCAAATCTCTCGTCTCTGCTGGCATGTGTCTCAAAGGAGCAAGCATAGCTTGACCATTTGCACAATACATTTGAAATTGAGGCAATTTAAAACTGGATCCAAGCTTCTTGCATGTCCCTCTTGTGCGCATAGTGCACTATTTTGCTAGATGATAAACTACAGACCATTAGATTAGATGTTAATAAGCGCAATGTTCAGTGAGCAGCTTTCAAATGTATTTACCACTGTAAAATCAAGAGTTTAAGTCGCTTGTAACTCGCCAGCGAAGCGCGATCTCTGCCTCAAAACAGGTGCAATCGTGTTCTACGACTTGATATTAGTTTATGGATCACTTTTCCGCAATTTTTTGGGGATCGAGTTGATCAGCGATTTTTGGCCATTTCGGCCCTATGGTAGCAAGGGAAAAATGGATGATTTTGAATGATGAAGGTTTTCACCTCGAAAACGATGTTTTCTACTAAGGTGTTCCTAAGTTCAAAACAACCGTAGAAACGCATTGGAACATGTGAAGGCGTCTTTGGATCATTTTATTATAGTGTTTGTAGACCTTTTCTCCAAAAACGTCTTTTACATTTTTTGACAGTTACTCTCCACAGACTACAGGGACCGCTTTAAGATTAACACCATTGTATTCCTCGTTCAATTTTGCATGTATAGGTCTAGAGTAATACCTGTTGTTTGAATATAAAAATGTTGTGCAATTGCCCCTGAAAGGGTTTGAGATGTCTGGATCCGCGATCCAGAGGACCAGTGAGATGATTGATATCCGAAATTCAATCCCAGCCCAAACTTCTTCTTCGTCGTGTGTGTGTTTGCCCTAGCAACCATCTTCTGTATAGTAAAAAGACACTCTATAGACGTCTAATTGCTTTCGATACACGCTCAGTCTCTGCCGGTATCACCCTGTAGGTTCCAATTACATGCTGCCACATCTTGAAATCTGACATTTGAGTATACATGTTAAAGGTCTTTCCTTATTATTGAGCACGTTTCTTGGGTTCAGACGACAGCTTTGATGAGATGTCCTGCTATGGCTTTCTGAGCCGCATCGAAAGGGATTGGCTATACCTGATGAACGGTGGAAAAGGCTGCCCTCAAAGTCTATACTCATATGAACTACATGCACTTATTTACAATCTTATACTGTACTCAAGCCCTAATTAACCGCACTCTATGCATTTATTTACGGCCTTGTTCAATCCCTGGGAATGCCACTAAAGGGCTGTATCCTTTTAATAATGTCTTGAGTGAGAGAGAGAGGTTATCCACATGAAAAGCTTTTTAATGTCATCAAGATTTTCAGACCATCGGAGGTCCTGTCAAATCAATATTTACAAAAGGGAAACCGGGTAGCACTGTCCGGGTCGATAAAGTAGGAGAATCAAAACAAGTCCAGCCAAACATGGCCCATTCAGACTAATGTGAGGGGGGGGGGGGACCATCAAACAAAGTGATAACCAGCAAGGAAATCCTGTATCGAGTTAATCTTCCTCTCTCTATTCCTTAATCGAAATGGCTGCTTCAGGAATCGCTGTTGGTATCAACAAAGGTCACATCGTCACTCGCCGTGTCCTCAAGGCCAAGCCCTCTAACAAGATTGGTGTATGTATTGATGAAAGAGATGGATGGATGGGATGGATGAAATGTCAATGAGGCCAGAAAGGTGCAAAATGTCAAGTTCAATATACAACCTTTTACACCACCGCAACTACAACAATACGACGTACCGACGACACCATGGATCCCACCCGTATGCGCAATAGACATTAGAATCGACCTTGACTCATTGACTGAAAGAAATCCCCTCCATCTTTGTCTCTTACACACACACACACAGATCGAGAATCTTGAAAAATGCTAACTTGTTTTCAATAGGCCGCTTCCAAGCGTGCTACCTTTGTCCGTAGCGTCGTCCGTGAGGTCTCTGGTTATGCTCCCTATGAACGTCGTGTCATGGAATTGATCAAGAACTCCAGAGACAAGCGTGCCAGAAAGCTCTGCAAGGCCAAGGTAAGAAAAAAAGAGAGCGAGACGCTTTTTTTTTTTTACAAGTTGACAAGGGACTCATCTATTTTCTCTCAATAGCTCGGTACATTCCTTCGTGCCAAGAAGAAGATTGAGGAGCTCTCCGGTGTCATTGCCTCTTCTCGTCGTCATTAAAGTGGTTTCTCTTGATTTCTTTAATTGTTGTTAGTCGATAATAAAAAAAGAATAGAAACACCCTTTCAATCATGATCTTTGTTGTAGTAGTGTTACAATGGAAAAAAAAAGGAGAGGAAATAGGATGGGTTGTGTGTGTGTGTGTGTGTGTGTGTGTTTAAAGGAGGGGCTGTTGATGTTGGTGCAAAAGGCGGTTTATCTGATTCCAGTCATCCACACGATACAAGGTACTTGGTTTACTGATATCTTGCTCTACCGCATGTCCAAACTCACTGAGCGCACCGAGCAATGATGGATCGTTGCCAATGACGATGCCCAGGTCTGCTTCAACTGTATAGATACAAAATGTGAGTGATTGCGTAATGTCACAAAAGACTCCTCGCCTACCTAGCGCTTCAATATCGCCCAGAGAATCGCCAATGTAGATGGTCTTGTAGTGCTGACGAAAGGTATCTATGACCCTTTGCTTGTCGCCTGTCGTCAAGATGGCTGGGAGAATGTTACCCGTACACTTTCCCGAAGCAGCATCGAATTCTAAATCATTGCTAAAGATGTGATGCTTTGGCAAATCAAGCTCTTGCAAGAATCCCTGGATCCAATCCTTGGACCAGTTCAACGAAACAATGCGTACCTGATCTCTGTAGGCTTGCAATGTCTCAATGACACCTGGTTCAAGATAGTCAGCTCTCAGTGTGCTGGCTTGCTGTGTCAGTGTGTGTCGACTCAAGCCCTCAAAGACCTTGTGCTGGCTCACGCGTACCTGCGAGGCTCTTTCAATCGGTTGATAGCTATCCAGCTGCTTTACGAACGCATTAAAGTCTCCTTTGGGGATGTCGGGTAAGTGGTCTCGGTGCTGTCTGTATTCCTCTAGATAACTGTCGACAAAATAGGACCAAGGCTTTGGATTCTGCGTATACGAGACGCCAAATTGGCCGAGTGGGCCAATGGTATCCTGTGTGGTGATGGTTTGATCAAAGTCAATCAAGATCAGAGGCAGTGCAGAAGGAGCATTGATATTGAGCTGTGGTGATTGCAAGCTTTGCATTGTCCTTTTGTAGGCTGTAGCAAAGTAGGGGCGACGCACTGAAAAAGACATTTCAGGTGCTGCTGGTCAAAAGAGCAGCCATCCCAGGGATTTGAACCTCATCATCATAGGTGGAACCCCCGCTACACACACACACGCACACACATCTCATTATGCCAACATGCATCACTCACCATTATGCATCTGATGTATACGTTTTGATTTGCAATTGGAGCTTTATTTTAAGAGAGAGAAAAAAAGAGAGAAAGAGTGCTATGATAGCATATGTGCTGAACCAGAAAAAAAGAAACATGTGCTTTTGATTTGTATTAGAAATCAAGTATAAAGCAGGCAATAGTGTACATGTGAGTAGCTGGATGGATAAACTGTTTCTGCTGGATGGTGATTGACACTGGCAACTATATAGTTTGCTATTCTGCGGTAGCTCCAACATGGAAGCATGGCAACATATGCACTTTGCGACGAATGCTTGTCTATTGCAAGAGAATGTGGTTAGTATGACGGATCAAAAGCATTGTGCCACAACAGGGAGTTTGATCAATGTTTGGGGTCGAATATTAAATCTATACATGAACCTCATGTTATTCGGGTCAGTATTATATATAAACCATATCATGGCTGATGATAAGCAGCCTATTTCAAAGAATAGCATGACTATTCCATCACGTATGAAAAGGAGAAGGAGTCGCTTTTCAAAGCACTTGAAAGAATGGCCAATTCGATGCGATGATGGCTGCTCGAGCACGTCGCATCCATTGCTCATTTGAAGCTGCTGCTCTTCATCTGCGCACACCATCAACTCAGTAGTCAATCACCAACATTCACATGAAAATGGAATAGAACAAAAAGTGCTTCGATGGTGATACGTGGTGCATCATTTGTACCATTTCACGTGGAAATAGCCATTGCTCTTTGAAGGAGCAAGCAGAGAAGCAGCATCTTAAATCATCTGAAGGTAAACCTTGTTTCTTTTCTCTCCCCTCTTTTGATATAAACACATGAATAAAGATTTTGATACATCATCCTAACCAACGTATAAATAGCATTTTTAAACCCTGAAAGAAAAAAAAAGCCCATAAAAAACTCTCTCTCTCTCTTTTCTATACATTATTATCTTATGTCTACTTTAGTCTCTAAAGTCATATCTCAAGCAGATAGACTCCCCATTATCAGCAATGCCTCTCAATGGCTACCTTCCACCATGTTTAGCAGCAAAAAGGAAGAGGCCAATGCACTGAGCGGCTCCAGAAGATCCTCCATTGAAGATTACCCTACTACCCCTGGGCCTGACTTTTACAATGCAACCGCACCTCGCTACTCAATTGCTCCTCCTACTTATGACAATGTTGTCAAGGAGGACACAAAGCGATTCGCCAACGCTCTATCCACCATATGGAAGCGAGCCTCGTTCTCGTCTGCTGGATTTACCAACAACAATAACGACATCAAAATGTCCTTGGCCGCTCAGCAGAGCACCATTGACAAGAAGCAAATGGAACACGCCATCACATTGATCAATGTAGCTACCGACATGAACAACTCTGGAAATCAGCAAATGGCAATTGATCTCTACATGATGGGATTGGACAAGTTGATGTCTGCTTTGCCTTGTAAGTGGTGATTTTATCATGGTCAGCTTATATTCACCTTTTTCATATGATATATACACCATTAGTGGAAGATGTAACAGTGAAATCTGCCTTGGAAAAGAAGATTACAGAAATGAAGGTCGCTCATCAGCTCAACATTGCATCTGCCCAAGAGTTGCTTGATGAAGAGAAAGCCAATGCGGACATGTCTGCTACTGAGGGTGAGCCCATGCGTTCTCAATTATCTAACCTTGTTATCAATGCAGCTGTGATGAGCGCTGTAGCCTTGAAAAAGAGCCCTATTCCAGGTAATTTTTGCGTAAAATCACATACACTATAGTACAAAGAGCCACTAACCTCCAACACACAGATGCTGTCTCTGCTGTCTTGAACTATGCCATTGACGGTATGCAAGTTGTGGATGAAAAACATCAACTGCGTCGCCGTACCTGGGATTTGGCGGCCAGCAGCGTTGCAAAGGCCGTTGAAATTGATCGTCAATACGAGATCCATCAAATGATAACGGGTGCTTTTTACACTGGCTTTTCTGCCTTTATCAAAGCAGGTGTAGCTTACGCCGAAGCACCAGGTCACCGTGAGATTAGCAAAAGCAGCGGTAAAGCTACTCAAGCTGCCTAAGTATCATTCCATCATTTTGAAATAATATACCTTTTGGATTCAATTATTATTTGTCATACATACAATGTAAAGCCTTTTTTATATCGAGCCCCATGATTTCAATGTTTCCTACCGAATAAATATATATATAAAATACTGATATTTGTAAATATGTAAACTAGCATGCCTACCTTATTCATGATGTTGTGTGCCTGAAAGGATCGCCACCACCAAATGTGCAATCGAACTCCAGTAGCTAGTGATTGCAACTCGGTCGAATGAGATGCAGAGTTCCATGAAAGCCGTGCACACATCTGCCCTTGTAGTATCTGATTTGAAATCGTACATGGCTGCAATTGTGTGAATGATTGCATCAGAATCAAACTAGTTGCACCAAGCTATCTTTACGCTAAAACAAACCTAAACGTTTTCCAAGCGTGTGAATCAAATGTTGAACTTTTTTTTTGCTGATTATCAACAGCATTAGTGTAATAGACCACACATCACAGCAGCCAGAGATCCGATGCAATTGCAATTGCAGACTCAAGCTAAAGAACTTGTTACTGTAGATTTACACGAGAGCCATGTACTACTGTGAACAAAACTCCTTACTAACAACATGCTATTTAAGGACATTGAGAAAAATGGAATTCCTGGGGTTACAAGGTTTGGTGAGTCATTTCAGATTCATTACTTGTCGTCTTTGGCTGCCGTGCATGCTTTTTTTTTGTCGCTCGTTTGTTTCAAACAGTGCCGTAGTGAAAGGAATACGATTGTCAAGTGTGGCATTGTCTGTGTGGTGCATGAAAAAGGTGCAGATCATGATGGCCATTTAACAGAAACATCCAGTAAAACTAGTCACCCAGCGAAACCTTAAAAAAAAAGTTTTTAATCCCTTTGATCAAAATGTTAAAAAAAGCCTTTGTTTCTTTTTTCACTTTGAATAGCAAGTTTAAAATGGCTGCACCTCTCACTCACCCTTGTATCGTTGACGGTTGGTTCATGGAAAAGTCCACCATGTGGCCCGGTCAAGGTAAAGCCGCCTGTCAAATCACTTGACATGTCAATCTGATCCACTTGAAATTAGCCATGTCACTCAAGGTCGAAGAAATCCTTCACGTTGAAAAGTCCAAGTACCAAGACGTCCTTGTTTTCCAATCTGCCAACTACGGCAACGTTTTGGTTCTTGACAATGTCATTCAAGCCACCGAGCGTGATGAATTCTCGTAAGTGTGTGAAACATCTTGAAGTGTGTGTGTGTGTGTGTGTGTGTGTGTGCAACATGAATTTAACACCATTATTCCCAGTTATCAAGAGATGATCACTCACCTTGCCATGAACTCTCACCCTTGTCCCAAGAAGGTAATATAGTGTAGGATTGTGGTTTGCGACATGTTTAGCGATATTGATGTGGATGTGGGCATGCTGTTAGGTTCTTGTTATTGGTGGTGGTGATGGTGGTGTTCTTCGTGAAGTCGTCAAGCACGAGTGTGTCGAGGAAGCTACTCTTGTTGACATTGACGAGGCTGTTCCCCGTGTCTCCAAGAAATACCTCCCCAACATGGCCATTGGTTTCGAGCACCCCAAGGTCAAGGTTCACATTGGTGATGGTTTCGAGTTCTTGAAGGACAAGGCCAACCAATACGATGTTATCATCACTGATTCCTCTGATCCTGATGGTCCTGCCGAGTCTCTTTTCGGTCCTGATTTCTTCCAACTCTTGAAGAATGCTCTTACCGAGAAGGGTGTCTTCTCTACCCAAGGTGAATGCATGTGGCTCCATCTCCCTCTCATCAGAAAGGTCAAGGATTTCTGTAAGGACCTCTACCCTCAAGTTGAATATGCTTACACCTCTATCCCTACCTATCCCTCTGGTCAAATTGGTCACATCATGTGCTCCAAGGATGCTAATGTCAACCTCAGAGAACCTCTTCGCAAGTTCACTCCCGAGCAAGAGGATAAGCTCTGTCGTTACTACAACTCTGAGGTCCACAAGGCTGCTTTTGTCTTGCCTCAATTCGCCAAGAAGGCTTTGTACGAGTAAAATTGGTTTGTTCTTGATTAAATAATAAACTTGATACACACACATACTTTTTCATTGTACATCTGCACATATCAATACATTATATCTTATTTGATTCCTTTTTTTTTTGCTGTCCATTCCTATTACACTATATCTCAATTGCTGCAAATCATGCATGAATTTTATGAAACATACATGCAGATATTTAGTCGAGAGTAGTCTATCTATCATTTTACTATGCTCTCACTGACGGTAGTAGCGCCATCTTGACGTTCTAATGTTGGGTCGATACCCCCCCCCCCATGAGTGAACTGGCTCAATGTTTTATCTATGTAATAAAAGCGTAGTTGCTGTTACATGGCAATAATTCAACAAGTCAATATTTGATTAGCTACATCAATTATTGCTGCGTGGTCTTGAGATTGTTGTACCTATATCACGGTTTTACTGCATCGCTTATTACAAATTAACACTTGCTGCTGCTAGACAAGTTTTTGCTGATGAATTATCCACTTGAACACGTCTCTATACCAAATTTTGCTTTTCGGCATCTCTCGTTCTTTAAGCATACCATTAAGGGGAGAAAACGGTTGTTGTTCCATAAGCCATATTCACGTAAAGCTAAATCGATAAAAATGCATTATTGAAAGAAGCCATCATCAGAGTTGTACAATATAAAAAGATTGCTCATTTTAGCTCACCCAAACTCATCAAAATTACTTCTTTTCAAATTAATTCTTATCGTTAGTAGTGTTTAGGGCTATTGAATGGTCTTTGTTTTGCTCAAATCGGATGAGTCAATCTCGAGAAAATGCAAAAAAGGTCATCGAGGAAAATCATACATTTTCCATCAATTTTGCCTTGCCATCATGCATCCAAAATTTGGGTGACGATTCTTTGGTGAAGACAAAATGGTCATTTTCTCATGATAGAATTGAGCTACAGGAACAACCAAGGGTTCATTCGATAGGCAATTTTTTGTTTTACAATCTTAACCAATGCTCCAGATCATGTTGTGATGGCAGAAATTGCCCAATTTATCGAAAAGTGTCGAAAAAAGGCAAAAACTAT
>JAXQGS010001318.1:0-10134 GCA_037040325.1 Mucor sp. M7501 | reverse complement strand
TGAAGGCTGCTCACTGAACATTGCAATTATTAACATTTGGTTTGATGGTCTGTAGTGCATCATCTAGCGAAACAGTACATTATTAAACTCTTTGTCCATTATAAAGTGCGAATTTCCAAAGGATTTCTGCACAGATTTGCCCAAAAAGTGTATCCAATGTCGATGAGAGACTCAATAATGTCGAAGAAAGTGCTGATCTGGATAGGAGACATGCCAATGAAGAACATGATGCTTACGCATTCTGCATCCATAGCAAGTTAATGTCTGTAAAAGGAAATAAATTGTAGGCAAGTTAGCCACCTTCTTAGATGTGCAAGATCGATTATTGCCAAAGCAGCATGCTCCTCTGTGGCGGTTTGCTTCTTTCATAAATCGATCTGCAAATTGTGTTCAGAACATGAACAACCGGTGCCACTAAATGTAGCTTGTTCTTACCTGAATTGAGCCGAGGATGTGTTGCTTATTCTTGTGATACCTATACCTGAATAGAATATCTTGATGATGTATTTCATTCGAAAAGATTTATTACCATGCAAAGTGATACATCCACTAAACTCTAAATTCTCATACATTTTCTGGGCACAGTTGGACAAGGCGAGCACTTTATCGGACAACTTGATTGAGATGTCCATTTAAGGAACGACAAAAGGTATATTTTCCTTCGAGAACCCGAAATGAACGTTCAAAGTAAGGTTACATTGTCGAGAATATTTATCATTCGATGTCGGGGAGATGACTCAAAGGAGTCTTTATCATTTCATTTGATAAAAGAAATGTATAAATAGATCAATTTAGACAGAGACCTTGCGATCAGCTTTCGTTATAATATATAGTTTAACATGACAAGACAATAGGCAAAAAAAACCCAGATCTCTCTAGATTTCTATACGCGTGAGTACATGTACGATGTATTCAGTTGTAGTACAAGCGTTGCCAAGCTTGTTTTTTTACGGTTTCTTAATAGAAACGGGCGTTCAAATCAACATGCTGCACTGACTTTCTGTACAACCACCATTGTCTGCGCACAAAAAGGGGCACATGTCTATTCAATCAAATGGAAAAAATAGCCATTACTCGAGTACCTTGAGCTCGGGTGTATAAATTGATCCGACAGGTAAAAAAGAACAAGAATTCAGGGGTCCAATTCCTCATGAGGCAATGAAATCAACACAGCCCCCCCTGGCATCATATTTACACCATGAAAACCGTGTGTAAATAACAAACAAACGCATTACATAATACTTCTTTTTTTGAACGATCACCGCCCAACCTTTTGTACCATTTCATTGTCAAATAAAACAATACCAAAAGCATGTAAAATGCGTATATTATTGTTTGCACATTGGTTACTATTGTCAGGATTGAGATGTCCTTGGCTTTCTTTCTCGCAACTGTGTAACTAAACAGAGAGCCAAATCACCCCAATGTCAATTAATAGCCGTACCAGCATTTTTATTGATCAAGACACATCATTGCGTTCGATGATGGAAAAAACTATATCTGGGAGCAAACATTTCAGCTAAACTAGCGTCTGGATTAAAATGCTGGTATATCACGATTTCTTCTCGAATCAAGATTGTTGTTGGTTATTGCAACCATACTTCCAACCCTTCGGTTCATTTTAGTGTATACGTAAAGGCAGCGATCTAAAAAGGGTAACTGATCATAAGGGTCTTACCAAACCTTGACATTAATAATAGCGGGTACAAGCATCTCAAGCTGAGAATCGGAGCTGTAGGTTGTCTTGATTCAACATGCTTGTATCACACAATTTGCTCTCCTGCTCAAACAAACGTTTCTCATCTTTTTGCCAGACATGTACCTCATTTTTTGGGACATTAGGAAACAAAAAGAGTTCGAAACCAATACAAATGAAACCGTAATTCTGTTTGTACCTGATATCCAACTCGAATCAAAATATACATGCGTTTTAGAAACCCCCATATGACCCGTTTATTTGCTCTATTTTCCATAGTAATGTTACACTTGCAGGTGCTTGCCATACTATCACCATGAAAAATTAAAGGAATCTTCGCAAAAAAAAAAGAAAAAAACTGGCCTAATGCGCCTATCCAAAGCAATATCTAGCAGGTGCTCCCCGAGAAGACGCTATAATTCCCTGTTCTTCTTTCCTTTTAAATTCTATACTTCTCAACATCTTGAAAGGAGAGGCGTCAATAGACTAGCTGAATTATGATTGACGATGATATTAAATGAAGTGGTATTATTAAACGTGCATAATACATGAAAACAGAAGTCGATATTGTGTTCTCATCACACATACACAGCGTCTTGGTAACATTTATTTACATGGAATCTTCTCATTCCTCAAATACGCCAACACCATGATTAGCTGATCTACGCAGAATCACCATATGAAGGCCTACATTTCATTCTTGCCAGAGTATTCAATGGAGGAAACATGATCAGAAGTGGGCCGGTGGTCTGTGCACCTTGTTCAACTCGATTATTTGAAGGATTTGTGGTTATGGATGTGTTATGGGGTCGCATTTAGGTCAGAGATGTATACGCCACGTAGAGTTTCCATATCGAATCACACCTTCGAGACGAGTTGGCAATGCTATAAAGAGAAAGGACTACGCATAAACCGAACATACATACATCAAATCATATGCACAAGAATCGTAATGATCAATCACTACGCAGTGCAATCACCGATGCATGTAGAGGCAGAGATTTGGCGCATTGACTTTTTTGCAATGTTGGCTTGATGCATTTCGTGCGAAGATATGCATTGAGAAATTATAAATATATATATATACATGATGAATTGAGCACAACGTTTTACAAGCGCAAGCCATGAACATCTTTTCCTAAAACGTATAAAAGACAAAAGTAGCCAACATCTTCTCCTTGCTTATCACAAAATGTCCAAGGTCCAGAAGCAGAGCGACGGCAAATTAGCCCACATGAGAAACAAGACTATGCTCTTCTCGCTATTTGAGACGACCTGAACACTAGAAACCAAGCTTTTGCTCCCATGACCAGCTGGCGGAAATACATGTAATGCAATTTATAATTTCCTTTGCAACAGCAGAGATGATTTGTTATAAGCCATGTGTACTATTCATCATCCATCGTTTATAGACATGTCCTTTTTTTTTTTGCTAGATGCATCTACGCAGAGCTTTTCGCATCAAAGCACCTTGTTTCTTGTTTGCTAATGAGAGCACAAACAAGGTAGAAATAGAGGCACAGATTTGTTGTCATTGTGCAATCAGAAAACATAAAAAAAAAAAAAAAACCAGGTCGGGGCTCCCCTTTGTGTGTGTAAAATTCATTATTTATTACTACGAGAGCAGAGTCGTATTTAATTGATTTCCCTCTTCTTTCACTTTTCAACAGATTTTCTGCCATCCTTCCATATATATATCCCCTTTCTTCTTTTTTGTGTACTCTGGGAAAAGTAGATAGCCTATTCTTCGATTTACATCAGCAAGAGCGAAGAAAGCACATCTGGATCAGTCGACCGTTTTTTTGATTGTCTTACTTTCATCTAGACATTTTGTATATTACCCACTGCCACTAAAGCCCACAATGAACTCTAAAAATGTAAGGTTAGATGCAGTTGTAACATTTGGACAATCCTCAGATGAAGGGATTTGCCAAAACTTGAAGACATGGCAGGCTAATTGATCTTATTAACGCTCGTCTTTCCCCCTCTTCCCTTGTATCCCCCCAGACGAAAACGTTTACTCCAATAGTGCTATTCAATAACCATCAAAGTGATGATAGCAGCCAGCCATTGTCGGCAACTCATAATAATCATACTCCATCCAATGAAGATCGGCACACGCAGGCTCGAATAGAACAGCATTGGATAAAGACCAAGGAAATGCTGGCTCAAAATGCTCAGCTTTGGGAGCAAGAAGGCCATCTCAGGCCGAAGCCTGCGTCCATCTCAGGTATAACTTGCAATCTGATTCATTTCTCTTATAAAGAAAAACATTTTTTTTCAGCGTCACAATCTAACATGTAGAATCTCTTTTTGTAGCATCAGATCAACATGATACAGGGCAGCATTCAGACGTTGCCAAAGACAAGATCGACAGCTCGAAAAGCTGCTACAAATTCCGCACGTTATTTGCTCCAATTCCACCTCCATTAGACGAGAGCAATGCGCAATCCACTGCAGCATCATCAGCAGAGAGTGTATTTATGACAACAATCAACGCATCAGCGCATTTGCAGCAACAGCAGCAGCAACTACAGCGAGCGCCTCATACCCCCTATGTCAACACAATCCCTAGATCAGAAAGCATCTTGTACAGAGATGCCATCGAAACAAGCCCCGAAGAAGAGCATGATCCATTCATGACAACCACATTCATCACAGAGCCTCAATTTCACCATACGTACCGCCCCAACATTGGTAGAAGAAGACGGCGTGGTAACCTCCCTAAAGAAGTTACTGAGTACTTGAAACGCTGGCTCATTCTCCATAAAAAGCATCCATACCCTACCGAACGAGAAAAGCAGAAGCTTGCCGATGAAACTGGCTTGATGGTGAGCCAGATTAGTAACTGGTTCATCAATGCTCGCCGCCGCATCCTACAACCTTTGCTAGAGTCAGAACATCAAGATGCCGTCAACACGGACGGCTCCAGTTCAGCTGCCAACAGCAATGCTATGCCAAAGAGATCCAGAACATCATCAGCAACCGAAATTAGCGCTCACACTCCTGCTCCAGATACCGCGGGCACTCCAGAACCGACCTCAAGTACCTACCATCATAAATACATCATTGGCAATTTCAAAAACAGTGAAGAAGGCCGTCCACGCCATTATTCAGTTGATGATACAATGTCGCTAGATGATGATTATGAAGAGCCACAGCAGCAGCACCATCATCATCCACACGAGCTCAATGGTATATGAATCCACCCAGTAGACCTACATGATTGCCTCTAATAACATTGTAAAACCAACTGTAGAGTCATCAAAGAATCAAGTTCCACCTCCATGGGTTCTCTTACCTACCAAACTACCATCAATGCATATTCTGGACAAAGACGTTGATGCCTTTCGACCAGAATAATATCCCCCTTTGCTCTCCTTTCTCGTCTTGTATCTACAGTCATGTATCATAGCTCATCTCAACCCCCCCCCCAAAAAATAACCCTTCTTTGTCTTTATCTAATGCCATCGTTCATCACTTGCTGTTTATTTTATGCCATTTCTTTTTTACTATTCTCCTAGGTTCCATAAACATATGTTTTATCTATCGTCTGAATCAATGCTTGTGTTCCCCTGTTGCCTAATAGCGAAGCCTGATGCGTTGTCGAGACGATCCATGTATGTTGTCCATGACTCTGTGGAATGCGGTGCGTATCAAAAGCTGCCATGTATAGAGTGCCTGTTCGGGTAGCTTAGACATACTCTGTATTTTGCTTTCATCTGAGACAGCAGCATGGTCCCAATTATGCAACTTTTGCGTCAAAATCGTATGCATGCGCTTTTCATCCACATGAACATGTTGAATATGAACTGGCTCTTTGAATTCTATCGACACTGCAAACCGTTGCCCGACACTAATTGCATTCAATCGAGCGAAACATCACCTGTCAATGTGTCGAATCCGCAATTGAAATGTGCTGCCACCTTGAAGCCTTGTTGAGATACTGCATGTCGAAATAAATCAGCGTCAGCACATAGCTATACCACCTTGGCTCGACTAGAGTAATTTGATATGTTGATAATACGGTTCGAGGGTACTATGGATCCAATGCCCAGTACTGGCGATGCGTACGGTTGCGTTTAATGTTTGGCCAGCGCAAAGTTGAGGCTTTTTCCATTAACACAGATGCTGTATGCTGGTAATAGGCGTAGTAAAAAGTTCTATACAGGATTAAAAGAGTATAATAAATGTTTTTCAAATAAAAATTCTTCAAACCTTGTGTTTGCTGCGGGTACCAATTTTCGACTGATGATTCCCTCTCGTTTGACATTGCGAATGGTGTTTCTAACCCAATGTTAATAGCAGAGAAAGGATGGAAGATGTCTGCAATACGAGAGGCGAAATCCTGGATGGCTTTGGCAAAGAATATCCAAGAGCGATGCAAAACATGCAGCATTGCAAATATCTTATCCGGGACTCTTGTGCTAAACATGAGGTTTGTATCGTTCTTGTAAAACATACTATGAGTTACGTCGCACGTAGCAAATCTACGAATAATACAGACAAAAACCCAGGTTTTTACAGACGGCTTTCATCATGGTGGTCTTTGGCTTTTTATGCTCTTCCAATGTACTCGATATTAAATGGAAAAGGACAATCAAGTAAAAGAAGAGGGAAAGTGATTATGCAATGACAGAAACCCCAATCTGATATTATTATATCCGGATCTCAAGACGATCATAGACCTGAATGAGCTCGGGATTACATTCTGTCTCTAGAATCGTAAAAAGAAAATACATAAGCATGACACATGGCTTTCCACCAAGGTTTGGAGTCTCAAATATAGGTGCTTTTGCCTACGCAATGTAGCACATGAGAATAGATTGTTAAATAGACATATCTGGTGATTGGCCTTGTTCTACCAATGCAGATTTGCCAAAAAATAGGGGGTGCCTTGATGGCAATTAAAGATCTGAAACATATGATGATGTTTCAAGACTAGCAATCTTTGGTAAAGAGTTGATATCTGGTATGTCTATACACAGGGTATACCATATAGTCTGGCAAGGCATCTATTCTTCTTTTTTTTTTTTCAACGCGCATCGCCGATATATCTCGATCTCGCGACTGAAACCAGTTTTCATCATAGTCTGATACTTGGCCAACGCAAAGAAAGCATTCAGATAGTTGCAGCTTTTGCAAGATTTGCAAGTTTAAGCGCCTCTCGAGAAAAAAGGAGTATACAACAATTGACAAATACACAGAATTCAAATCTTTCAATGCAACAATATATATTGGTTTTATTAGGTTATACGACAATCTTGCTACCATGATATCCGCCCATCTTTATCATCTTCTTCATGACGTTTTTCATATTTGTTGTGCTGGATCTCTCCACGGTAGCTTTTGATTCCTTCATCTCGGGCTGCTGCTGCTGCTGCTGCTGCTGCTCCTCCTCCAAGACAGCAATGGTCGTGTTCTCACTAATCATGCTTTCTTCTAGCAAATCATGTCTGGACCTGTATTTCTTGATGTTCAGCTTGATGTGAGAGAGCGAGTGATTGAGTTTCTTTAAAGGGTTAGATCTGTCGCCCAGGGCACCAGCACTGCCGTCGTGTGACCCATTCAGGTTGGTATACAAGTGGTATTGCGGATGGAATTCAATGAAGGCCTCTTGTATTTGCCTTTCCGCCCAGTCGATTTTAGACTTGTTGAATAGATAGGAAGCTGCAAATGGATCCGATGACCTGGATTTAGCATGGATCGATAGCGGCTTGGATGCTTCTCTCAGAATGCGATAGAGAACCGGCGAAGCGTTCATGTCCTTGTGGCATTTGATCAAGTCTGACGATGTAAAAATGGAGATCCATGGCTTTTCAGGCGGGTCAGGGGCAAATTCGTAGTCGTCGTCCAGCATGGCTCTGATCCCAATAGTGTTGTCAAGCCAGTCAAAGCTGGCCCACTTGGTCTTGATCACCACGCGATTGTAGAATCTTGCTCTAGCCTGTGTGCCTTGGGACTTGCAAATGGGCTGGTATTCTGTGTAGAAGCTGTGGCATGAGGATGAGGATGAGGACAATGGCGAATGCTGGAATCCAGAGTCAATGCGGCGTAGCGAGGCCTTTTGCTGTAGCTGCTCTCGGCGCTGCTTGAGCACTTTGGCGTGCTCTATAATCATGCGTGTCAGGAAATGGCCAGCCTTTTCAGTTATGATTGGGCCACAGTCTGCTGGTCCCAGCACAACTTTGCCTAATGCATCCCCCAATTTATATGCATCCATGAGATTCACACTTTTGTACTGCATCAGCTCTACCAGAAAGTCTAAAATGTCGATCAGCAGCTGCTCTGCCTTGCTCGTGATGACGGATGATAGCTTTGACAACGTGCAAGCTATCCTAAAGATTAGCCCAAGGAAAAAGCTTATTCTGCCTGAGCAATGGCACTTACTTTCATAGTTGATGGATCTCCATGCTTTCTTGGATATGATACGCTCATGGCTGCTCCACAGCGCATCTTGCATCAAGGTTGCAACAGAGTGAATATCCACATAGGACAGGTCCTCGCTGGTGCACGTTTGTTTGTTGAACACTTTGATGAATAAGCCGTTGTTTGGCACTATTACTCAATGTTAGCTTTTTTTTTCATGCAGCAGTGGCCTCCATGTCATGGCACATACTGGTTTTGCGAAAGATCTTTCTCTCCTGTAGGCCTCTTTTTCGGATCTCGTCTATACAGAGATACGTAACATTGGCAGCGAAATCAAAAGAGTAATACATGGTGTTGTCTATAGTACTGAAAAAGAGAAAAGAGGAAAGAGAGAAGAAGAGAGCAATCAAATCTACAGGGCATTTTATTCCATGTATCCACCATGCCCGCCCCTTGGTTTTGCTATATGTCTAAATATATACGCAAAGGAGTTGTTGCTCTCTTTGGGGACACACATAATCTGTACATTTGTGCACTACATGGCACCCCAGATTGGTTAATGATACAGCTTGCATTGTAAATCTATATATGAGAGAGAACCCTCCTCCTTTCTTTCAGTCAGTGTGTTACAGTTTAAAAGACGTCGTTATGTATTCGTAAACACGGGCCATGCTTGGTTTCTAAAATAGTACATTACTGCCAATGCTTGCAACTGCCTCTTGCTTGAAGAAACTAAAAAAGAAATTTATGTCGCTATATGTCATGCGGTGGCTTCCTTGCATTGATGTATATGTATACAGGACAAGGAGTGAGAGTGAGAAAAAGAGAGAGAGAGAATTAATAGATGTAGCATTGCATGTCATGTAGCTATCAACAGCATCATCGTCATCGTTACCTACAGGCATACATGAGGCGATTGCGCCTTCAAACGGTTACAAGAGGCCCTTGGAGCGTGTTTATGAAAACGCAACCAGAGCGCCTGCCATTGTGCAAATATAAACATTCAATCATGTAATCGTACGATTGGTTAAACTCGAGTGCTCTTTTTCATTAAATGTGTGTTTGTGTAATATCAGCCCTCCTTAAAAAAAAGTACAGAGGATCCAAGGAGGTTGGCTCTTATTGCAATTACCGTATCACCTAGGCTATAGTTTGCAATAAACAAGGATTTTCATCTTAAAATCGATCCTTTGCCCTCTCATTTTCAGTAATTCGCCACTTGATTGTATGAAAATGAGGGACAAACAAGGTAAATAAAAGTAAAACTGCAACATGTTCTAACTATCGCATGTCGCTTTTTTTTTCTGGCCATGCTCATATAATTGTGTTGTGCTTTTAATAGACAGGAACAAGATGATTGCCTAATAGCCTTTGAAATGCTTGTTACTGATATCGACACGACCTTTCAAGAGAAATTACCATACCAAGATACAAATGTGCTCTTTGACAAAACTTGGGGTCAAGTTTTAGCTTGTAGATTTCCATGTCTGAATTAAGATGCCAAAATCACACGCAATAAACTCGAACTTACTCTACGTTCTTGTTCATGTCAGCCAAGAGGCGGTTCATACATTAGAAGCAGCATGAGCGACAGCAAACAGCGTTGAGGCAGTAACGTATGATTTTGTGAGAGGACTAACGAAGAATAGGTTTTTTCAGCACAAACATGTATGGAGCCTTTAATAAAACAGGCATATAAAGTTTCAATAATGCCTTGCACATACTGGATATTACATTCAAAGTGTCCATCACAGCTTGCTAGCAGTGCCATCGTGTGTAGATTCTAGGGTATTATGTATTTGCGCCATCAATTATTACTAGTTGCACCATAATTAATATGATTCAATCCGCAATAAGTAATTTCAATTTGAAAAGATGGATTGGTGTGCATTGGGCAGGAGCATTGGGCAAGAATTAGACGTCTATAGTGTCGTTTACAATATAGAAGATGGCGGCCAGGGCAAAACAGAGTCTAGGCTGGGATTGAATTTATGTGCTACTACTAGCTGTGATCTTCTGGATCGCGGATTTGGACATCCAAAACCTTTCAGGGGCAATTACACAAGATT
>JAXQGS010001317.1:0-10390 GCA_037040325.1 Mucor sp. M7501 | reverse complement strand
ACGAAGTTTTCTACTAAGGTGTTCCTATGCTCAAAACAATCGTAGAAACGCATTGGAGCATGTAAAAGTGTCTTTGGGTCAATTTACTATAGTGTTTGTAGACCTTTTCTCCAAAAGCGTGTTTTACATTTTTCGACAGTTACTCTTCACAGACTAAAGGGATAGTCTTAAAACTAACACCATTGGATTCCTTGTTCAATTTTACATCTAAAAGAGTAGAGAAATACCTGTTGTTTGAGTAGAAAAATATTGTGTAATTTCCCCTGAAAGGGTTTGGGATGTCCAAAACGAGAACCCAGAGGACCAGTGGCAGCTATGAATTTCAATCCCAGCAAATGCTGGATCTTGCCCTGAAAACCACTTTTTGCATAGTAAAAGGCACAGTAAATGTCTAATTGCTTCCGCTACTACGCCAGTGACACCCTGTGGGCTCTAATCCCATGTTGCTGCATTTTGAAATCTCATATTTGAGTATACATGTTAAGGGTCTCTTTTCGTTATTGGACACGTTTCTTTAGATCAGACGACATCTTCGGTGAGATTTTCTGCTGTGGCTTTCTATCCCGCATCAGCATGTTTTGGCCATATTTGATAAACATTAGAGAGGTGATTTTTTAATTGCGGGATTCAGGTTCAATCAGACGTGCTACATGTACTTATTTACGACTTACTTAACCCTTATTTAAGCCCTAAAAACAGTGCTACACACACAGTTTACGACTTACTTCAAGCCCTGGGACTGCCAATTAAGGGCTGTATGATTTTAATAATGTCCTAAATATTTTACTCACCAACGCCTTTTGGTAGTGATCCACACATTCACTTGCTTTCTTTTTAATCTACACGGTCTGAAAGTTGCAGGTGCTTTCTAAAATGCTAGACTCTGGAATCACTAAGGAATCTCTAAACAGGTAAAGTCTGTATCAACATATAAGCAAGATTTTAATCATTCATACTTTTGCAAGGTAAGAAAAAGAAAAGTGGTCGAGTAAACACAATCAGTCGTTAAGACCTGGGAGAAGCTGATGTAACCGCCAATACGTCCGCCGGTCATTGTCTTCATGACATTGAGGCTTGGCTATNCCACTACCGTATAAAGGTTATGGGATGGCGGTCGCAATATAAATCCTGAACTGTTGCGTGTGTTTATATAGTGTAATCAGTCATTAAGACCTGGGAGAAGCTGATGTAACCGCCAATACGTCCGCCGGTCATTGTCTTCATGACATTGAGGCTTGGCTATGGGTACATCATGGGGAAACCAGGCCGATTGTAGTAGCAAGTTCTAACCTTTTGCCACTACCGTATAAAGGTTATGGGATGGCGGTCGCAATATAAATCCTGAACTGTTACGTGCATTTTTGGCTTCATTTATTCTTATCTTGGTCTGAATTGGGCCCAGGTGTAAAGTCGAGCTAGCGTATATCTTTGGAACTTGGCTGTGGTATATGCTTACGGCCAGATTAATCTTGTGAGCTTTGATAACTTCCCATACGATCGAATATAGCCTTCCTTTAGGATCTTTACAAAACCGAACTATTGAGCGTGGCTCCAAGATTGATATTCGTCTCTTTCATTCAATTCTTTGGTATGTGGTCAAGTGAAACAGGTCAAGAATTTGCTGGCACTCTGGATGAAGGTGCCTTACAATTGGCCCTGGAAGGATGATATTGTTTATTGAGGCACTTGATAGAGGCATGTGATAAAATAAAGTAGAATTTTGGCATTTGCATGTGATATGTAATGATGATTCATTTTTAAAGATATGAAGCCCTCTTGGAATATTCAACAAATAAGTTATACTCAACAGGTATCATTACTTGGTAGTCTTGAATAAATCGAGATGCCACAAAGATCCTAAAGCCCCAAACTCTCGGCGTGTAGATCACTACTCCAAAAGCAATGGCTTTTGCTTTAGCGAGATATCGATTGAAACAGATAAATGCATTGAAATGCTTCAGAAAAGCTCAAGCGCCGATTTCAGGGCAATTTCGAAACAAGATAGATACTTTCCAAAGCAACCCAAGAGCATGCTGATTAAATGAGCTATTATTTGCTTGGTTCATCAAAATAAACGCTGCATTGAGGGCCCAGTAAATAAGAAATTTGCTCTCTAACCTTTTGCGATTAAAAAAGAAACTGTCATATGTAATCCATATGTCAGTTGCATTAAATGAATGCCTCACAATAGGGGGAAACTCGAGATTTTCTTGATTGTTGTGTGTTTTATTGTACTCAGGAACAACAGATGTTCATTGTCTATTGGGCTTTATATTGAAAGGGAGATTTTTAATAACAAGAAATTAATACTGATGAAATCAGGGTTCTTGGTGTCTTGGATTCACATGTGAAAAAGTTTGATTATAGATTACTCAAAAGATCGGTAACTGTCAAATGTTAATTTCTTTACAAACTGTGCCAAGGAAACCTTGTCATGCCTGACATCAATCCTAAATGTATGCATGCAATGTAAATATGTGTGTTGAATGCCTTGACTCAAATGTCCAATCAAATCAGCAGCATGCTCTACTTAATTAGCTCCATTCCTATACACATGTATTCTTGTTTATTTGTATCATCCAGATCCGTCTTGGAGTATACCACACTCCTACCAAGTGTTTTTGTATCACCAATGCTTTCGTGTCACTGTATGGTCAGATAAACATATGATGCTATAAAACATGCAGAGCGATACGTGATGCTGCATGAAGAATTTGAGGTCTGTGTGCCTCTATTTCAAGTGTTTGTATGTATCTTAAAAATAGCCATCTCTTTGTTCATGTCGGAACCGACCCTAATTTGGGAAATAAAGCATAGTCAAATAGTAATCGCGTGGCAAATGCAAGTGTAGAAAGGGGGGGGGGATCAAAGAAAAGCCAAGAATCAGGAGTTTTAGTTGGTCCCCTTTGATACGCCCAACAATGATGATAATTTTAGATTTCATACTATTATATAAAGAAGTACTGATCTATTGTGTTTCCCCATCTTTCTTCCCTTTTCTTATCACCCACAAAAATGACTCGTTGGTACAATGCTCCCTTACAATTACATCGACGCTGGAAGCAATCGAAATTACATCTTAATAAGCGCCAAATCGACAATGGTAGATATTCAATACTAGATCAAATTGGCCAAGGTGCATCAGGCATAGTTCATCTGGCTGTTGAAACCAAGACAAACAAGAAATTTGCCATCAAGGAAATGAACAAATCAAGACTTCAAAGACGACACCATCAATCTCAACTCATCAACAACAGAAAGCCTGAATCCAAAAAGCGCAAGCTGGAGGATTTGGAGCTACAAATCGAAGAAATCGAGATATTAAAGCAACTGCCAGCACATTTGAACGTTATTCAATTCATAGAGGTCATTGACAATGATCCTGAAAACGAAGATTCCATATTTATAGTTACCGAAATTGCAGAAAAAGGCATTATTATGGATGTGACACCTCATGCAATGACAAAGCCAATATCTGAAGGTCAATGCCGCGAAATATTCTCCCAATTAGTGGATGCTGTTGAGCACTGTAAGTGTTATTTTGATCGAGCTATGGCATATCACTCATACATACAGCACAGTGCATTCAAACAACATTGTTCATCGAGATATAAAGCCTCAGAATCTGGTCATGTCAAATAACAACATTGTCAAATTGATCGATTTTGGAAACGCCACTTGTATTACAAAAGACACTATGAGCTCCACAAGCAGCAGTGTAGGCTCTCCTGCATTTATGGCCCCTGAATTGCTCAAAAGAGGTATAACAGTGAAAGCATTCGACTAAAAATAGTAAGAGATACTCATCTCTATTCTACATTTGCAGCTGCACGACGAAATCAAGAACACAATGTATCCCCTACATGTGCTGATCTCTGGTCTATGGGAGTGACACTGTACTGTCTTGCCTATGGACAGTTGCCCTTTGAAAAAGCAAGCTTGATGGATCTCTACAGCGACATCCAGAACAAGGCGTAAGTGACACTGAGTTTTATGCAAAATATAGTACATCATGTAACTGATGATTTTGATATAGTATTGACCATTCTGATAAAGTGGATCCCTCTTTGCGAAATCTCATTGACAGACTGCTAGAAAAGAACCCTAAAAACCGAATTACGATACAAGATGTCAAGGTAATGTATCATCCTCATCATGCAGGACGAATCTCAATTTTTTGTTGACAACCTGTTGTATTTTTAGACACACTCTTGGTTGCAGAAACAATAATACACTCATATCCACATATAACCACTTTCATACCTACGACGCTCATCTGTATACATATACTCATCAACATTGACTGTACCCATTACCATCATTTTTGCCATACTAATGCCTTTATACATGTACCACTACTTTTGCACAAATACTACTACCGCACTGATATCCCGTAATACTACTACTATACCACCACTATTACTGCTATACTATACAAATTACTACTCTATGCTCAACATTGATATAAATACACCACCCTTATTACTACATGTACAGATACAACTTCCCCTCTCCAGTCCTTTTTTATTACATATATTCATTCCTTGCAAAACTTTACAATAAACTAGATGCTATATTTAACCTTTTCTTCTCCTGGATGAAGACCAAATACATCAACATCCCAAGAAAGATAGGGATCACCGAGTCTGCGAGTAGGATGGTTTTCTATCAATTTGTTGATACGGTCAAAATCTTGAGGTTCCAGTCGAACATCCTTCAAATTGGATACAATTCTGGATGGAGTAACTGATTTTGGCAGTACAGCATAGCCTCTTTCGATCCCCCATGAAATCAGAATTTGTGCGGCTGTAGCATTGTACTTGTTGGCAATGGCAATCTATAAACAAGTAGTGCTTGAGTAAATCAAGATATATAGGCTGTGAAAAGTATACATACAATGGCCTCGTCTTTCATTAAAGGAGAATCACTGCTTCCTAGGGGTGAATAAGCACTCACTATGCACAATGACTTAGTTTACCACCTGATTTCACTTGAACTATACACCTACACAGAATTTGATGCTTCTGACAGTAATCAACCAGTTCTTGTTGTGGCAAATAAGGGTGTAGTTCAACTTGGTTTACTGCAGGAAAAATTTTAGCAGTAGTTGCTAGCTTCTCCAAATGTGGAATGTCAAAGTTACTGACACCAATAGCTCTCAGTTTGCTCCCAAGCAATTTTTCCATTTCCTACTCGACATGGACATCAATCTTTCCATCTCTCTCAGCGATTGATGTGCCTACTTACAGCATATGTAGTGGTGAAATGAGTGTCATCTAATAAAATGATGCCGTCTTCGCCTCGAGGTTGCTTCACATCCGCAGGTTGAAATGACACTGGCCAATGCATCAGGTACAGATCGAGATATTCCAATTGCAGATTTTCGAGTGATCTCTCAAATGCCGCTTGAACAAGCTCCGGGCGATGACAAGTATTCCACAGTTTCGTAGTAATGAACAGCTCTTCGCGAGGAACACTACTATCCTTGATAGCTTGTCCTACCTGCTTTTCATTGCCATCTGTGCAAGTATTTCATTAGCTTCATCTTGCAATCTCGTATGCCATGTGATACACTTACAAACAAATGCTGCGTCAATGTGTCTATAGCTGTTATATACAAAAGAGAGAAGTCTGAGAAAACACAGAAACTAGATGGTTACAATGTACAACTACATACCCAGCCTCAATTGCTGTCTTGACAGCATCATATACTTCTTCTGGTTTGGATCGCCAAGTACCTAACCCGATAGCTGGAATATCTGCACCTGTATTACTATCATGGATGCTTAATTTAGTAGCTCCAAACAAAAAACTCTCGTTCTTACAGCTTGAAAACGCGGCTCTCTGACATTATGTATCTTTTGGAGTAAAAAGTAGAGTGGAAAAGATGGGCAGAAAACTGGGATTAACTTTTTATAAGATTCTATATTATTACATAAGCCGTTCTCCGCTCAAACCTTTGAGGATTATTGAGGCTGGATCATCTGGTGCCACCAAAATAGGTGCCTTGGTAATAGGCAGTGTTTAATAAGCTTGTTGTCAGCAAGGAAAAGGGGTTGATGAAACCTCTGTCACGTCAACTTTGTGCTTTTATTATGGCCCTCATTATAAATCTCTTTTGTTTTCTTCTTCTTTCATTTGCCTATTCGATCCGAAAAATGAGCGATGCTTCCACACTAATTAGTAAGTTGTATTACCATGAGTGATCTACCAACATTCATTCATTGTATTGCGCAGGTAAAAAGTCCGATAGCTTCATGGTCAAGATCAAATCAAAGATACCACCATTACCGCAAATCCGAACCACACTCAAAGCAACTATAGCAACCTTGGTCAGTCTCATCTTTGTCTTGAACAACAATACAAGAGCTTCCATAGGCACTGCTAGCACATTAGTGACGCTGGGTACTCTGCTGTACTTTCCAGTAAAGCCAATTGGTAAGAATTGCAGCATTTGGCATGGATGATTGATCTAACAGATCATTTTCTAGGGACGCACATTAAAGTAAGATTAGGCACAATAGCCCACTCAGGCATCTTTTACTTACCCGTACATTTTCATTGCTCTTAGATAGCCATACAGGGAGTGTTGAGTGCTTCCATAGGAGCAGCATGGTGTTTGTTGGGCAACTACCTTGCCAACCTTGCTCGAAATCCAGCCGTCGCAAGCCCTATACAGCCAGCATCTAGTGCAGTATCTGCTGTATTCTGTACTGTGCTGATCTTTGTCATTGCCTATGTCAGAACTAAATACCCTCAAAGTATGAACAAATAACACGCATGTGAGTAATCATGTTGTACTAATCATCATGGATATAGTTTACTTTGCAACCATCTTTGCTGGCATGATTGGCTCTGTAAGTACATCGCAATCAAATCACATACGTCTATATTCATTGCCGCCTGCTCTATTCATAGTTTTCACTTACTGTTAATGCTTCTGCTCCTGGATTTCAGACGAGTATTACGGTAAATATTAGCAAGGAAGAGGAGGCGCAATCCCTAATCGTGTAACAGATGACTAAGAGATTATTCATGCATTTTTAGTTGAATTACTTCAAACCCTTACTATTTGCATCTGCTATATCGCTACTAGTCAATGTGCTCATCTGGCCTGAAGACAGCGCAACCCACTATTTCCAAGTGCTGGATCAGACACTGCAAGATTACTGCTCGTTTTATCAGGAGACAACCAAAGCCTTCAAAGCATCTCAGCTGCTGGACGTCGAAAAGAGGCCATCCTTCTCGAAATTACGCAACAAACTGCAAGGCGGGCTCATTAAACTAGTCGATAGCCAGCATGACGCCGAGTTCATTGTGTTCTACAGCAGACTCTCGCAAGCAGATATCCGAAATGTAACACAGAAAGTGAAAGAAATGCGCACGCCGTTACATGGCATCGGTGTTAGCCTGTTGTGCAAAAACGAAACAGCCTCTGCTGACGAACAGAAGGATCAGGCACCAAGAAACACAGTTGCAGATATCGAGTTGGAGAAGGCAACAGACGACTTGATCCAAGCATCCGTCACGGCTTTGAAGGAGTGCAGTTTACGAGTGGACACGTTCAAAGAAAGACCTCGCTCATTGAAAAGCACCATACTATGGCCATTTCCTCGCCTTTTTGTGTCCAAACCTGTACCCACAATTGAATACACCATGTCTTCTGAAAACATGGAGCCCTTTATCTCAGCCTTTGAAAATGCAACACAAAAATGGCGCCTGGAAAACAACAGCAAGCAAGACATGACACAGCAGGTCGCTTATCTATTTCAATTCAACCTCGTGGGATTCGCAAACAGTATTCAGTCAATAGCATCGCTCATTGAGAAGTTGGATTTGACAAGGCCTCAAAAAAGAAAGCTTTGGTTTCCCAAGATGTCTTTGAAAAGATGGCTCAAACCATCAGTCAGTGCCAAAGCTCAGTTGGGTGGACAAATCAATTCTCGTATCTCGGTTGCTGAGAGTAGCCTGTATGGAGGAAGCAGCACTGATGACAACGATTTCAGAAAGGAGCAAGACAGCGAATTAGGCCTTACACATGGTATACCGCAATCCAAATTTGAACAAGAGAACGATCAGGAAGAAGATGCCTATGTCTGTGCTATGAATCGTAATGATAGACCATGCCCTCGAGACCCAGATGTGGATGCTCCCGTGACACTCTCAGAAAAAGCCTTTAGCCATCTAAGCAAATTCTTTGATTGGATCTACAGCATGGAAACAATCTTTGCGGCCAAAACAGCAGCAGGATTCATTATTCTCTCTATTCCGGCCTATCTTCCTCAGAGTGTTGGCTGGTTTACTAGTTGGGGTGGACAGTGGGTTGCCAATACACTACTGATGTGGATGATCCCTATGGCTGGCATGTTCAATTTCACGTAAGTTGATATCATTGCATGCAGTGATCAGCAGTTTACTTACTAGATTACAGACTGGCTTTTGGTCTTTTAGGCACACTGTGTGGTGGTGTTTTGAGTATCATCGTCTATGAGATTGCCAGAGGAAATCCTTACGGTCTAGCAGTACTGACATTTGTTGTTATGCCACCTTTCCATTACATTTTCTTTACAAATCCGGCCTACAGCTTCTTTTCTGTCATGACACAATATTCCTACTTGATGGTACGTCTTTGCCTCTGATGATGAATTACAACATGTTAACAAGCTTATGTAGGTCACTACTACTGGATACCAAGCCTCCCTCGCTGGAGGTGATCAGACAAATGTCATTGAAATCGCAGCAGGAAAGGTAATTTGTTATTTCAGTTGATGCCTGTAGTTTGCTAATAGACTGTATGCAGCGTATGATGTATATCGTGCTTGGCATTGTGGGTTCTTTCCTCATCAATCTAATCCCACGCCCCGTCACTGGCCGAGTAGAACTTCGCAAGAGAATAGCACGAACATTTTACGACATGAGTGTGGTCTACGGCATTATTTTCTCGGACATTTTGTCAAACCACAATAACGGATCACCATATGTAACTTCAAACCAAATCAAGGCCTTCAGACAGCTCACTGTACATCTGCAACGACAACTCAAAGATGAGCAAACGTATTTGAAATTATCCAAGCTTGAACCACCATTGAAGGGAAAGTTTCCCTTTGCTACCTATCAAACGCTGATTGAAAAACTAAACAACATGGCTGATCTGCTTGAAGGCATGGCGTATACCTCCCGATACATGGACGGAAGCTGGAGAAGTCGACTGATTAATGTCCTAAATGAAGAAAAGCTGGATTATGTTGCCTGTCTCTTGACAATCATGCGCCAATTGTCTGCTACATTGCTTGCCAAAGTGCCTTTGCCCCCTTATTTGATCTCACCCGATGATCTCAAACAGAAGCTATCTCAGAAACTGTGTGCTGTCATTTCAATGCATCCGGAGCAGGTTCAAAACGACACTTATCCTAGCTATTGCGCGTATTCGGTGGCTTCTTACATATTTACCCAGGAATTGAATGAAGCAGCTGCCTGTGTTGAACAGTTGTTGGGTGTAGAGAATCCTCAAGTTTGGCTATCCAGACATGCTTAGCTTGGACCAACCATTACAATAATACTGTAGAATATATATCGATAAAAACATCCATACCAATAAAAAGCTGATTTGCATGTCCTAGAAAAGCATGATGTCTTTGGTGTGATTCCGATTAGTTACTGATGTAATATTGAGACCCACACTACGAATTCGTATAATAGCGTAATATAAATATGACGATAAAAGATACCGACCTTATAATAACAAACATCAGTCCTTAATTGTACTAATCATGCAATGAAGATGGGATGTTTCAGCCGGTCATAGTTGTCGAGAAATCTATCACCACTTGAGAATTTAATGATTTTGAGCAAATGATGCTGCTAGCTAGTAAAAGTTGATATATTACTATATAAATAGTAGTTGCATGTTTAGTCCAAGCTGTTGGGGGTACTTTGTTTGGCTAGGGCAGGTTGGATTTAGGTTTATTGAGGACGATGTCGATGAGTAACGGTGGAAAAGCAGAAAATGGCTAATTTCTGAAGGGCTGTATTTTTTAGAACATTGAAAGAAATGAAAAAAGAGCTTAGTAAACTTTGTTTATTTTTTCATTTTCAACATAACTGTATGATTTTTATGTAAAAAGCTCTCAACGTTTTTCAAATCAGTGCCTGAGCATATATGAAATACGTGTTTTCGAGCCAATTCATGACGGGAACATACATTTGATACTCATGTGTCTCACAGCAATTTAGATACCTTGGAGAGCTATTGAATCGTTTTTGTTTTGTTCAAATCGGATGAGCCAGTCTCGAGAAAAGACATCGAGGAAAAACACCCATTTTGGATCAATTTTCCCTTGCTACCATACAGGAAAAATCTGAGGGTCAAATATTTGGTGAACACAAGATG
>JAXQGS010001316.1:0-10205 GCA_037040325.1 Mucor sp. M7501 | reverse complement strand
GTAGTTAGCATGATTGTTGATGGATTCGTGAATTTGCTAATTTAGAGCAGATGCTATTAGCAAAAACCATTGTATCAATATGCTGTACTTTGTGGGAGCTGTTCTCGTGAACTACGTCGATCTCTGTCGAGGCCCATTGAATCAAACTGTCGTGAACCACATCAAGATTCAGGAACCAAGTTATAATTCAGGAACAATTATGCGAGATCAAGTTACTCAAGGTTTAGGTCTACGTCAGTACCTCCGATCTTAAGGAGTTAAGCAACAATCCATGTATCATGCAATGTCAAACAGCAACCGCGCCAACATGTTGGCTTGATGACACAAATTATGGATGCTTCTAACCTCTTGACCTTAATAGAAGCGATTTTTGATAGCACTCATTCCTTGAAGCTTATATAAGTTTGGTACAGAATTGAAAGGAAAATTTAATGATACAATTTGAATTGTCTTGCTGTGCGATATTCAATTAATTTTTGATGAGATAACTTTTGCATCTTTTTGGTGGTTTTTTTCGGAGGATAAGTCAATCTCTGCCATCAGAACCTAACTTGTAGCATTGTATTGCATTGTAGAGTAAACAATTTCCTACCACTTGAGCCCTTGGTTAAAGTTGTAGCTCAACTCTATCATGAAAAACCATCATTTTGTGTCCCGTAAAAAATCGTTGCCCCAATCTTTCCCTTGCTATCACAGGTGAAAATGCCTGAAAAATGCAATGTTGTCCTCGAAACCCATTTTTGCGATAACTCGAGATAGATTCATTCAATTTGCGCAAAACAAATACCATTCGATAACTCCACATTGGATCTTTATAATGTAGTAATGAAATTGAAATGTTTTATTTTATGAATGTAGCAACATGCAATGACAGATTAATGTCCCCTTGATTGATTTTAACATTGCTTACATATTGGCAAGTTACGGAAAAAATACATGAGGGGTCTTTTAAAAGATTTTTAAACTGGTCTTTGGTAAGCAAAAGCGGCCTTGAGTGAAATGGCAGCAGCAAAAAGTACAAATGAGAAGCTTTTGACAAGAGCTTTAAATGCAAAAGAGTGGGACGCTTTGAGGCAGGCAAGCCAACAATAGCTATAGTACGCAACCAACCTTGAGGTAGATCAACTGGATATATTTCATTAGCAGCGTTGCTCGTATTGGCAGTAATATGGCATTGATCGAGAATAAGTGATTTGAGAGCAGGGAAACAAGCATCAAACGTTGAGAATACATTGGCATCGATTTTGGCACCAGCGATTTGCATCACAGTGAGCTTCTTGTGAAGTGGCAATTGGTCATTATTAATGTCTTCTTCCTTGATACGATCGATTGAGAGCTCCATTCTGTTCAGTTGGTCAAACGTTGAAATTGCTTGTATGAATACTTGCGTCTTGCTCAAGCTTTGATCAGTAGTTTTGAGTTTTGCAAAGTTCAATACCAACGAGTAAAATTCAGAAGCACAACCAATGTTCACGACAGAGAAGCTCGAGTCTGCAGGAAGTTTTGACAGTGTCATCTTGTAAGCTGCAGTCGCCTTCTGGCTATCCACCTTTGCGAATACATAATCAGTAACGAAGAGAGAAGAAACGTTGTCATACACGATTGTTAGCGATTTGGGTTTCTTCTTGGCCGATTCGAACATTGTCGCGAAATTGAAAACTCCTTCGTCACGAATAGAGTACTCAATGTGATAGCTTTCCCAGGATTTCAACTCTCTCAGTACGCTTAAGAGTCCTTCGTAAAAAAAGGATTCGATAAAGGGCAACTCGAGTTGAATGTGTTGTAAATTTGGAAACTTGTGCAAAAAGTATAGGCAAAGACCAGGTGGAGTTGCTCCGACTAGTTCAAGTCTCTGAATGCTGTTGAATTTCTGTATATTCCGGATAGGCCAAGTGCTTCTCTGGAGCCTTCTTCTTGATACTGAACTCCTCTCATCATCACTCTCTTCACCATCCTCATCTTCATATTCCAATTCGATCTTTAGACTTGTCAGGTGGTGGCATTTTTGAAGTAGATTCTCCCAATCGCAGAAAGCTGGGGTTAACCAAATATCCAATTCTAGATATTTTAGTTGCTTGAACTCGTCCAAGAGAAGTATTGTTGCATTGGGTTCCAAAGGGAGGCCGTAAATAAAGATTTCCAGGGACAGTTCTTGTAGAGTATCCTTGAAGAGACTGGCCAGTTCAAAAAAGTTGTCTTCTTGTGCCACATATGAAAATAATGTTTTCATGTTGTTGAATTTGACAGGTGAGGCGTGAACTATGTCTATCAACTGCTTTATGTCTTTATGATCGCCTAAAAACCCTATGAGTGATTGTATAGTTGGAGTGAAGCCAAGTTGCACAATGTCCATTCGTTGTTGGTTTATATCAAACTGCTCATTGAATACCAGGTGCTTGATCAGATTGCCTTTTGAGCTCTTGCTACTCAAATAGTTGTAAAGCTTTGTTGCGTTGGTAGCATCAATGACGAGTTCTTTCCCAAGCATGGCGGATTCGGCAATGCGATCCCAGGCACGGCAAACCAGTCTGCACTCCCCCAATCGCTTTAAGGAATTGACGTGGTCTTTCATGATGGTAAACCATATTTCGAGTGGAAGCTCTTTCATGATGAAAAAAAAAATAGGGATGACTAAAGAAAAAGGGAGAGATAAAATCAATCAAAAAGAAAGGAAGTGTGAAGCTCGGTAGCACCAGTGATCCAACACGCGCTGGTGACAAAATTCAATCACTGGTGAATAGGCCAGACACTGGCGCGCTATTTGCTTCTGTGATTAATGCAGCGATTAGGGCGTTAACTAACAACTTGGTGTTACCTGCTGTTCTGCATTTCGCCGTGAGAACATCATAATTATATATTGCCGAATCGGTATGAGTGAATATTCCGAATACAAACCGCAGACGCTAGATGTGCTTGACGAGGAGGAGTAGAGCTTTCATATATTTCATTGGCAAGCCAGAATAACTAGCAACATCATACTTTAAAAAAAAACCACAAAGAATCAAAGGAAACTTGTATTTAGGCCAAGCGATTGTACTTTTCAATTTGCAATTCTTCCTTCAAAAGCGCCGATCACCCTCGCAACCAGAATGAAGGCATCGATTTCGCCAGCCAACCGCCGCCGCCGCCAACATAGGTTGTACTTTTGTCCTATTTGATCCATTTTGCAAGATTAGACTATATAAGTTGCGATTATGATCGTTCCATACCCTCTTATGTTTTACCATGGTACTGTATGAGATGCATCCAAAGATGCCGAGTATCGCTGGTGTTATAAAAGAGTTTATTGAGCAGTGAGGCATGGTGTAAATGTGCTATTGAAGAGTTGAGAGAGCCACATCAGGAGGATATTCGTTCAATAAAAATTAAAGCAGCTTAATGTATGGATGAAGGCGCTTTTCTTTTATAGCGATTTACCAACTGTTGAAATTATATAAATCATTGATTATCCATAGTGCTAAAATGTAGTATATGATGTTGGACTATCATAAACTTGCTTGGATAATTTAAGCTTGTACATAATGCGTTATTCCTGGTAACAAGAGCATGGGCTTTAGGTTGGTGCCTGAGTTTTACACTATTTTGAGCTCGTTCATGCATTGCATCAACAGAGCTAGACTGCAGTTGATGATGGCACATGTACAATTACCTTTTATCTTGAAGATGAATGCCGCCTTTTCTTTAAATAGGCATTTGATTCTTTTAGGAAGAATACTTCTTATTTGAACGTGCATGCAAACAGGCTTGCTCAAGCCTGTTTATAACACATAAATAGCCTTGCAGTGGAGAGAACCTTGAGATTACATACCATTATCAGCTATGGTGATATACATTTTATTTTGGAGTAATAAGAATAAAGTAGATAAATAAGATTTTGTTAGACTGATTTTTTGGATTCAGGAGAGGACTCTATCTGGTATTCATGAGGGATATCTTCATTGTGTTCCAAGGCCTTCTTGGCCATAAAGCCCATGAATCTGTTACCATAGACCTTGGGCTTGACAGCAGATATTTCATTCTTGTCTTGAGTCATTGATTTGAAGAAATGCTCGGATTTCTTCTTGAGGTCGTAAGGCGTCAGAATATCAATGATACCCAAAAAGTAAAGAGATGGTGCTGCTCTGTTCTTTTCATCCGTTGCTTGGAAGCCACCGTCGTCAGAGTAGAATGCACAATTACGGCGCCTATGGTTCATGTTAGATCTACAGCTTACACTAAACGCATACACACACACACAACTTACTCATCAAAAAGCGTATCAGGCAACTCGGAGGCATTCAAACGGTCAGGATTAGCTTCCATAATCACCTTTCGATAGACCATGGCTTTGCTTTCACGACGTTTCATCATGGAGGCACGACGTTCAGCTAATTTAGTGTTTGGCTATGCATTATTTAGATGTGGTGAGCATGCAAATCTATAAATAGTGCTGCTTGGTGGCTCAAATTTACCTGGAAGGTTTGTAATGTGGAGTTGCGGACATTATCCTTGTTACCACGGACAATATCATGGACACCAATCATCAAACTGTAATCCATGATATTCATACGCACCAGCAATTTGACATCTCGCAGTAATTGGGTAATGAAAATCTTGCGCTTGACAGGACCAAGTTGTAGCTTGGCAGCTCGCTTTTCCCAGTTCAAATCTTTCATAACAGCATAAGGGTTTTTGCGAATCTCCTCTTCAGGTAAGAAACGGCCGATAGTTGAGCCCTACAGAAAGCTTGGTCAGTAATCTGAACATCTATACAAGCCGAGATATAGGCTTTTTTTTTTTTTTTTTTACCTTGAGATCGTAAGTTTCGTGTATATCTTTGTTGGGTGGTAATACATTGCCCATGACTACAAAATGGATTTTGCGTCCATGAGGCAGCTTGACTCTATGGAGACCGTAATAACGGCAAAGTAGGGTATCTGGATTCGAAGAAACATGGTCGTGGTACTCCTTGAGGATCTTTCTCATAAACTTGTGCTCTGTGTGGTGAATCGTCTTGATGATGAAACGGTAATCTCTCGAGTAGTAAAAGAAACTACCACTTTTACCGGCAGAAGCTAGTTCAGACAGGATGTATTTACTCGTTAAAGAAATCTAGGTACAGAACATTACATGTCAGTATGTTTCAAACATGACAGGAAATTCGTCATTTTTACCAGATAGTCTGCTGGATCAATACCAAATCTCTCGCGTAGAGCACGGAAGACCCAAGGCGCATAATCTTTAAACTTAAAGTCGTACTTGGCTCCAGGCGTTAATTCATCACCTGTGCTATAAATAAAAAAAAAAAAAGATACTTTGTTAATGACACATTCTAGTGGACGACACACAAGGAGGGAAAATCATTTACACATCGAATGCTAGCTTGTGAGCAGCTGAGAAGTCTTGCTCTACTAGAGGTCGGTCTATTTTAGCCGAGACTCGTCCGACAGCAATACGGATACCAGTCAACATGTTGTACATTAGAATGTAGTTTTGATGGCCTTCAGAAATACGAGTGCCCATCAAAACTCGATCTTCGTCTTCCTCTAGAGGCTTGCGGCGAGACAAGCGACGAAATGCCTTTTGTCTGGCAGACAGTTCTTTGGCGAAATCCTCGCTCACAGCTTCTGTAGATGCGCCTGCCGTTGTGTGGTTTCTGGTGAGGCGATTCTTTTGCTTTGTTTGGGCGTTCTTTTTGAAGGACGAAGCTGGTGCCAGGTTGAAGCTGGTGGAGTAGCGCTTGGGGCCTGGGGGCGGAATAGCGTCCATGTCCGAGTAGGGCGTGGGCTCTGTCTCTGCGCTCTGACCGACAGACAGCTGAGATCGAGGCAGACTGATTTGTCTGGTGGTGTCGTCTTGATACATGTGTTCATTAGTAGTGGAAGTAGTAGTAATAGAGGTTGTAATTGGGTATTCGTGGATAGATGGCGTATTAACAGTAGAGATGGAGTTATTGGTATTGGTGAGTATGGAGCGTGGTTTTTCGTTGGAGGCTGGAATGAGTGACATTATGTTGTGAGAGTGTTGCTGATGCTCCACACGGAAATCATCAGATTTACTGGAAAAGTAATCATGCTGAGGTTGTGGAGATGCTTGTTGATGGGCTGCCAGAGCCATGGTCGTAATGTAGAAAAAGAAGAGGGGCTTACAAGAAGAGTTGAAGGAAAGGAATTGCTATTTTGTATATGAAAAAAGAGAGAAAGAAAGAAAGAGAGAAGGAAAGGGAGCAAACAGGGGATTCATTTTATTGTATAAATATAACCACGTGCGACATGAACAAACACAGTAGTTTATTTCATTGCTCCAAGTCTGTAGCTTCTCCATTTCTGGTAACCAGTGCGACTGTAGAAATCAACGAGTTCAACCCAGTCGACATAGGACACATCCACTCCGCGTTCCTTGAGCGTCTGATTAGCATAAGCGACCAGTCCAATGCCAATGCCTCTGCCTCGCTGCTCTGTAGCGACGCCAACGCATGCCATTCCGCCGCTCTTTTCTGTAAACAAGCTGTCGTCTGTCCAGATCAGATCTGTGCGGTGCTGGTGAGAGCCCTGGGTGGTGTGCAGAACCAGGCTTCCCACAATGTGGCCATCCTTATCTCCTTCTCGTGCCACCACCAAGTCTTGGTAATCCCCTAGGCGAGCATGGTGTTCATAAGTAGACACCCAGTAGTCAAAGTAGCGCTTTTGGAATTCTATCAAATCTCCTATTTCAGTGGGATCGATGGTGCCAAACCAAATGCCTTCCTTTTCCATGCGAGCCGTTAATGCAGCCGGGATGGTGTAGTTGCTGATATCGCCCTTCAGGTCCCAAACATGCTGAGTCAGTGTATACCCGCGCCGACTGAAAAAACCTTGAGCTTGTTGGCCTAATATATCATCGTCTGGGACACCACAAAAGAAACGTGGATAGCTAGAGCCCAGCATGACGCTCGAGGCGCCTTCCTTGCGGAACATGTCCAAGCAGTAGTCGTTGAGCCTGGTGCCAATGCCTTGGTGTTGGTGGTCAGGATCCACCATCAGCAGAGCAAGCTGGCCTGTCTTTTCGATGGTCTGTGTTGCTGCAAATCCCACTAGTGCATCTTGGCTGTAAACGCAAAAATGACGTGGCTTTTGTAGGCGAGAGAGAACACGAGAAAAGTTTTCCAAAGAAAGAGGCCATGATGCGTCGTAAATACGTTTCCAGAGACGGTGCGCCTGCTTGGTGTCTTGATCCGAGTAAGAAGAGATCTTCCACTGCTCCTGAGCAGCATGCGTGCTTGTGTTGGGGATGGTGACAGGAAGATGGCTGGACTGGGGAATGTCGCCAAAGATCAGGCGGACAGCAGCTTCGTGAGCAGGAGGGGTGTATTCATAAGTGACCAAGTAGGTGCTGATGGAAGGGAACGCCATCAGATCGTACGGGTTAATCACAGCAATCACAATCAACTTCTTGGCGTGCAATGAAGCCAATTTAACCAAATCAGCCTGGAAAGGGTGCAAGTTGCCGTTTGCTGTGCCAACAATCACAATGTCAGCAGACTGGATGGCATCCGTCAGATCTGGTGTGTCTTGCTTGAAGATGATGTATTCAGTGTTGGTGTGGCGACGGTGCAAGGAGTCGTACATTGAGTTGAAGGGCTCCGTTTCCGAGTCGATGGCAAGCGTCAGAGGCACATCAGCAGCTAAAAACAAGATCTTGTCGTTGGTCGATGGTTTGATAGGGAGCAACTGCTGCTGATCACAGACCACAGTAGGCACCTTGTTGTAAAGACGCTCGCTCAATTCCAAATGGGCCTTGCAACCGACATCAGCCAAATCTTGCTTCTTAAGAGCTTCATCCCAAGTGAGAAAGCGGTCCTTGAGAGCAGCTACTCGATCCAGCGAAGCTTTCAAAGCATCCTCGTTCAGCGTTCCATCCTGAATAGCGTCGCCCAAGAATTTGAAAGCGTCTTGTTGAAAGCTGAGCGTATGTGAAAGCATGCTAATGTCGTTTCCCGCTTGCAGAGCCATCACTGCACCCCGAGCAGACCCAACCGTATCCTTGACAGCGTCCATTTCCAAACAATCCGTGATGATAATACCTTGATAACCGAGTTTCTTGCGAAGCAAATCAGTAGCAATTTCCGACGAGATACAGGCAGGACGATTCTCTTCCGCAATGATTTGAGGCAAGGCAATATGGCCAATCATGACTGATGTGGGATGAGCGTCGCCTAGAGCTTCAATGCAGTGAGCAAAGGGGACAAGTTCCGTTTGCTCCAATTCATGCAAGCTCTTGTCAATTACAGGCACGCCGAGATGTGAATCCGTAGCCGTGTCGCCATGACCGGGGAAATGCTTGATGCTGGTTGCAACGTGATGTCTATGATAGGCCTCTACCTGAGCCAAGCCCAAGTTGGCTACCAGATGCGGATTCTCACCAAACGAGCGAACACCGATAACAGGATTCAAAGCGTTGTTGTTAACGTCCATGGAAGGTGCTAGATTCCAATTGATACCCAATGCTAGCAGCTCCTTTGCAGTGGCTGTCGCGACTTGATAGGCTGCGCTGGTAGAGTCGATAGCGCCCAGAGCCATGCTGCCAGGCAAGTAAGTACCACTCGATCCCAAGCGACGCACAACACCGTTTTCTTGATCCACAGCAATCATCAGAGGACGCACATGGCCTGCTTCTTTGGCGGCTGTCTGCAGCGTATGTGTTAGGCGTTGTACTTGTTCAGGAGATTCAATGTTGCGAGAAAAGAAGATGATGGAGCCTAGGTTGTGATGACGAATCAAGTCCAGAATACCTTCAGTTGCTTCCAAACCATGAAAGCCACACATCAATAGTTGGCCTACATCATGCTGTAAATCCGTTCTTGTCATTTTGATGATTTACGAAAAAACAAATGCGAAAAAAAAGAAAAAAAGAAAAAAGAAGGGAGAGGGGGGAAAGATTCAGGGAAGCATTTTAAGGGTGCTGTCCTCTCGGTTATTTCACACACGCTTTGATTTCGTAAGGGTCGCACCAAATTGTAGAACCTTAAATCGCTCATCTTACAATGAATACAGTCTAATGATCATTGGTGCGTCGTGTAGTCGACAAGTGATGCCGAAGCTGTTATTGCAAGCAAAGCCTACAGTGTTGTGATAGTGTCATTTTGCTTTGTATCAACCCGGCTTAAATGCGATAATGCATGTACTGTTGTCAAGTAAAAGCTGCTGTAGATTTCTTGCCATTGGTATGTCTAGTCGCTTGTAATAGTTCCAATCAGGGTGCATGTTAAATTAAGGTTTTTCTGTGCTACTACTGCTTCATAGCCAGCTAGCAAGTTTAAAGGTCATCATGTAGAGATGTACAATTTACGAACTGCAGTGAAAAAGTCAACTTTCGCTTATCCGTCAAATGGCACAATGTCAGTCAGTCGGTTCAGATCAATGTATCAATTCGATACTTAGAGGTGAATCTCAATGCTGGATTGTGAGTCCTGGTATTTGCCTTGAAGTCCTTTGCGATCACATCGTTCCTGATCAGCGAATCTCTCGCCTCTGCTGGTGTATATGTCTCAAAGGAGCAAGCAAAGCTTGACTATTTGCACAACACAACTGAAATTGAGGCCATATCAAGCTCGATCCAAGCTTTCCGCGTGTTCTACTTGTGCGCATAATGCACCGTTTCGCTAGATGATACACCACAGACCATCAAATCCGATGTTATTAAGCGCATTGTTCAGTGAGCAGCCCTCAAATGCATTTACCACTGTAAAATCAAGAGATTAAATCGCTTGTATCTTGTCAACGAAGCCCCATCTCGGCCTCAAAATAGGTGCCATCGTGTTCTGCGACCTGGCATTAGGGTATGGATCACTTTTCAGCAGTTTTTAGGGGATCGAGTTGATCATCGATTTTTGGCAAATTTCGCCCTGTACTAGCAAGGGAAAAATGGATGATTTTGAATGATGGAGGTTTTCGCCTCGAAAATGAGATTTTCTACTAAGGTGTTTCTATGCTCAAAACAATCGTAGAAACGCAATGGAGCATATAAAAGTGTCTTCGAATCAATTTATTATAGTGTTTGTAGACCTTTCCTCCGAAAACGTGTTTTGCATTTTTTGACAGTTGCTCCCCACAGACTAAAGAGATCGCTTTGAAATTAGCACCATTGGATTCCTCACTCAATTTTACATCTAAAAGAGTAGAGAAATACCTGTTGATCGAGTAGAAAAATAGTGTGTAATTGCCCCTGAAAGGGTTTGGGATGTCAAT
>JAXQGS010001315.1:0-10177 GCA_037040325.1 Mucor sp. M7501 | reverse complement strand
AAAAAAAATGCGACATAAAAATGCCATCCTGAAAAAAAGTTGTAGATTCAAGTTTTTGAAAAAAAAAATTTCAAAGTAAAATATGGAGTGTAACCCATTTTAAAGTCAGCATAGTGAGACGTTGAGTATTGTACAGTGAAGGTGTTGTGTAAGACGTTGAACAAGTAAAAAAGTATTTTACCTGTATATTACTTCTCAAGTATATCTGAGAGGTACCTACCAATTTCCAAGTCGCAGACATACTCAAGGGCGACTTGATCTGACGGATCATCACTCATAAATAACAAGAAAGGGTATAGTTCAAGTACAAGAGTGAGGTTACCCAATCCTGTTACTAGGCGGATGTGCCATGTTATGGAGCATTTCATTTGATGCACATCTCTTTACTCAGATCTTTTCTTTAGGCTTAAAGACAACCAAATCATTACACAAAGGTTACGCTGTAAACAGTCAATGCATTACTATAGTCTGGAAAAACGTCATATTGTCGGAGAGGATGAGGTTTTGTACATTTGCAAACCTCAAAGAGAACAGAAAAGAATAAATGTGTATCACAAAAGCGCCTTCTGTTCTTCTATCGTTTAATGCTTGCGCTGCTATATCAAGCAGAAAGATGAGATAGCGTCAATTTCATATAGCTGCTATGATATAGTTTCAAAGCTAATCCATATTGTATAGCAGGGGTTATCGTCCCTCCTTTTCCTTTTTCCTTGCACCAGCAGCAGCATGAATAAATGCGGACATGGCTGTATTTGTATTTGGGAAATGCCACTGTTATTGACCAATGTCAAATGGTACAAAGCCGTAAAGCAGAAAGAATATCTTTGGACCTAAAAATTGACGTATGCACTCTTTCTGCAAAATGGGCTCATGATAAACCACGTTAAATCGATAATGCACAAACGCACAAAACTTTAAAAAAATGAGGTCAACTGAGTTTGACAAAATGGGAAATGAATTTCTCGGCTTTTTTTTTCTCTCTTCTTCTTCTTCTTTTCTTTTTATATACAATATTCTTATAATTTATACGACATGTCGCACCCACAAGATATTCATCCTTTTGCCCAAGTGGACAATGAGGAATACAATATGCTGATCAGCGAACTAAACAGACAAGTGGTTGAACATCAGCCTGAAGATCTTTTGCAGTTTTGTACCACCTTTTTCTTGAAGAAATTGGAGGACGAACGCGCTGAATCTCGTCAATACGATCAACACCCTCTTGGTAAGTTTGGTCATTCGCATGCCGTAAATACAAGAAAACTGAACATTGCTGCTACAGCTACAAATCAGCACCATCAAAGCCTGGGACCCGACTTCCATCCCTCTCTTGACGAAGACATGCATGACGACGAAGAGCGAGACACAATATCCGATGATATGCCATCCTTATCCGTCCCACCTCCCAGTCGAGGCCGTCGCACCTCTGTGAGTGCTGAATCGATGCAACCCTCCCACAACCAAGAAGACTTTGTCAAGGTCGTGATCCCAAAAAGCGAGGACCAGCGTGCTCGCATCCGCACTGCTATCGGAAACAACTTTTTGTTCAAGAATCTGGATGAAGAGCAATACACAGACGTTGTCAATGCAATGGTGGAGAAGAGAGAGCCTGCCAACACACATGTCATTGAACAAGGTGCTGTTGGCGACTTTTTCTACATTGTCGAATCTGGTAATTTGGACTGTTTCATTAATGGCAACAAGGTAACTTCTTACGGCCCTGGTGGTAGCTTTGGTGAGCTGGCCTTGATGTACAATGCTCCTCGTGCTGCCTCCATCATTGCCGTCACGGATTGTGTTTTGTATGCGTTGGATCGTGTCACTTTCCGCTCCATTCTTATGGAGAACACGGCACGTAAGAGACGCATGTATGAGCGATTCTTGGAGGAAGTGCCCATTTTCAAGTCTTTGGAGATTTACGAGCGCCACAAGATTGCTGATGCGTTGGAGTCTGTCAACTTTAACGACAAGGAGATTGTGATCAACGAAGGCGACTCTGGAGATAACTTTTACTTGATTGAAAGCGGCGAAGCCACATTCTACAAGAAGCTGCCTAACGGTACTCAGCAAGAAGTAATGGTGGGTAAAAAAGGCGATTATTTTGGTGGTAAGTGTCTGGAATTATTTTTAAATGGGGGGGGGGAACTCGTATTGATCCATTTTACAGAACTTGCACTTTTGAACGATGAACCTCGTGCTGCCACTGTGATTGCTCATGGCCGTCTCAAGTGTGCCACGCTCGGCAAGAAGGCATTCACCAGATTGTTAGGACCTGTCATGGACATCCTGAAGCGTAATTCCGAGAATTATCATGCTGTACTCCAGCAAGTCAATCAATAATTTCTCTTTTTCCCATTTCTTGTATTTTAACCCAGCGCATGTTTTTTTCTAATTTTCCATCATAAAGGAACCTCGCATTACGTGGATGCCTTTTGTCTCTCTTTTTTTATTACTTTATACACTTTCTCACTAAATAAAAAAATCACAATGGATCTTGTTCCTTTCATCTATTTCGAAAAGGTAGGAAGCGGCATATGGCATGGATGGTAAAATTGCATGCACCTAATAGAGGCACGATTGAACCTATAGCAACAACAAGACAATCTGTGTGCACAACACGCATTAAAGTAAGAAGGAACGCATTGCTATCAAGCTTGCTTGAATACTCACACATAGGTGGATAGTGTATTACTGCAAGGCAACTACTTTACCGCTGTAGATCTAGCAGAGATTGGCCAGCAGCTTGACAAACAAGAGCAACTTGTAGGCGGCAGAAAGAGTGGCAGCGAAAGTCAAAATTACGATGATTCTGGATATTTCTCAATTCAGGTACTTCAAAAGGCACTGGAGATTTGGAATTTAGAATTGGTGCCTTGGAAATCAAAAGAGATGGATGAAGCAAGAAAGAGTCCTACGTATGTCAAACGATCCGCAGTGTACTCTATGTTTGCATAAAAAACTGAGCAACTCTATCTACTAGACAACAAACCGCCTATATTTGCAACCTACGAAATCATTGGTTTACCCTGCGCAAATTCTCTGAGCCTTACCGCTGGTACAACTTGGATTCCACACAGCTAGCACCTACCTACTTGGGAGAAGACTATCTCGCATTGATGCTGCACCAGATCGAGTGTGAAGGGTATTCCATCTTTGCTGTCAATGGTACACTGCCGCAATCTGAAGGAGATAGGAAAGCAAAGGCATTTTTGAAGCCACAAGGAGAGGGTCAAGTGGAAGGCAAACCTTTGCCTGATGTGATTCCATTTTCAGGACAAGGATATTCGTTGGCATCATCGTCGCCGTCCACCACAGAACAACCAGAAGAAGAAGATGAGGAAACAGCGCTTGCAAGAGCTATTCAAGCAAGTATGGAAAGCAGTAAACCCTCTGTCAAGGACGACATGGATGAAATTAGAAAAAGAAGATTAGCTCGATTTGGAGGACAATAGCTTTTTTTTTTTTTTAGATGATGGTTTATTTGATTGAAACTTGGTACAATAAAAACTACTTGGCTCATAAGAAGCCAATGTTGAATTCAAAAAGAAACTGGTGTGGAGATGATACATGCAAAAAGTAGAGAAAAAAGAGGATAATACAACACCAGTGATTCTTGTTTGCGGCTGTTATACATTTAGTTAATGTTGGCAGATTGACCGACATTGTTGGTAGTGGTACTCTTGCCGAGAACATTGGCACCGCCCAACAAACCACTCAACAAACCGCCATTGGAAGTAGAGCCAACGCTGCCAATGGTTTGGTCAATCTTCTTGTTGCCGCTGTTGCTGTTGTCTTCATGGTTGCTATTGTTTTCATGGTTGGAGTTGTTATCACCACCACGATGCTTGCGAGAGTGAGGAGCGGCAGAGACGGCAGCGACGAGGAAAGTAATAGCGAGGATGGTAGAGAACTTCATTTTTTCAGTGGATTGGTAAGAGAGTAGTAGAAGGCTTGATGAGAAGGCTTTGTGTTGTTGGTAATGAAGAAAAAAAAATGTATGGATTTCTTTCCCTTTTTATATGTTTTTTGACAGCACCACGCACCGCTTTGATCCCATCTCCTTGTTTTCTCATACAACGAGACGCACGTTTCGCTCAGGCAATTTGCCCCTCTCTTTCTCCTTGAGTTGTCCCCTTCTTCTAACGATGCTATATATTCTTTGTCTCTATTTCGCTTATTTCCTCTCCTAAAGACAAGAATATACACACATGATTAAAAATAGCTTGAGATGTTGGACGCATTTTTTTTTTCAGGCTGAACATTGTCTCTTGAAGGAATTCCTACCCCCCATACCTTTAGATAGTCTACAAGTATGCTTATACACTTTGATCTGATCTGGTATTACACTGCTCTTTAATCTTTCTGTAACCACAGCGAAATCAAGAAAACGATTCTGCTCTTCATACCAAAAATAAACATTGCCCCTGGCATTGACGTGATACAGCATAATTTCAACGTAAAGTTGAATTAACAAAACTTTAGGGAGACAAGACATGGACTGATTGGTCAAAATAGCTGTTATTTAAGGAGGATCAGCATTCAATCTATTCTACAATTTGACATCTTTGCTCTTCTGCATTCTATATATTAAACAATATGGTACCACATTGCAGCAGCGTCGTGTATACGATCGTATATTTAGAAGCGGCTTCAATGTAGTGGAACAGGTCTAATGCAATGATTGAAAACGATACTTGCCACTCTTTCTAAGATGACCATTCTACTGTTGGAGATGCAAATTGTATTTATAGATTGCTTGCCTATTAGATATATAGATGGAACCGGCTCATCTTTCCGCGATTCTACAATATAGCCATCCCCTTGTAACCTCCTGTTTTGCTTATATTACTTGCTGCTGCTGCAACAAGATGCATTTAATCTATTATATTTAGCAAATGGTCTCTCGAGCTCGTTGTCAGGGGAAGAGAGGGACATCCAGTGGCAAATTAGTTGACAGAAGGAGGTCTTGCATCGCATTCAATTTCTTTGTTTCAAATCAATCTATCACATATAGTAATGATTTCAAGCTTTTCTTCGCATCATATTTAGCCAGCCAATAATCATCAACTTTTGTATCGTATTATTGTCACTGTGATTAAATAGGCCTAAATGCCTCCCCACCACCCCCTTCACTTTCTTTTCTTATATTTGTTTACTCCGAACAAGTCAAGGATAGTAATGCAATGACCAGAAATCATATATTTAGATTGACAAGAACAAAGTTAGGGGTAGCATCGTCCTTAGCATTTGGAGCTACCTATTTGTATTATAAACCTCGCACCAATCCGCCGCCTGCTGTGCCGTATATACCACCTCCTTTTGTCTGGGAAAGCATACCTACACCCATCTTGAAAAGATTTACTTTACCCCACCCTGAACACGATGGTTTTATATGGAACATTTGCAGCACAGCCGTGGTAGGAACAGCTGGTCTACTGGCAAAAGGCTTCATGAGCCAGAGTCAAACCAAAGTGTATGGATTAGACAAGTTTCAGAGCATCATAGATGATCCGCATAGGAAAAAAGGAGTCATCACAGGTAATGAGAGAGAGAGAGACCATCACACCAACACGCTATTCATAACCAAGATGTTGTAGTATCGAACCACGAGTCTGTACTGGATGATCCGTTTCTATGGGGTGTGTTACCTCTCAAGACATTGTTCTCAATTCACAAAATGCGATGGGTATTAGGAGCTGCAGACATTTGTTATACGTCCATGTAAGGTGCTCACGCTGCACAATCATTTTTTTTTTTTGCACAATGACTCAACATGTTGTATACACGACAGCTTCAAATCCTATTTCTTTGCGTTTGGGCAAACGATACCGACTATTCGAGGTGCAGGCATCTATCAACCAGGCGTCGATTTTGCAATTGATAAAGTCAACAAAGGAGGTTGGATCCATATTTATCCAGAGGCAAAGGTGGTACAAGAGAACAAGATGATTCGATTCAAATGGGGTGTCGGTCGTATTTTGATGGACATGGATCATGAACCGTTCGTGATCCCCATCTGGCATAAGGGCATGCACTTGGCCAAGCCGCTGTACGGTACCAAGCTTGTTCATTTGAATAAGCCCATTACACTGGTATTTGGTGATCCAGTAGACTATACTGATATTCTCGCCGAGTGGAAGGAAGGGAAACTGACAAGAGAGCAGGCTCGTGTGAGGCTCACAGAAAGATTGTACAAAGCTATAGAAGACTTGCAAAGTCAATATGATAATGTAGATTAGATGTTGTTACTGGAATACTGTATAGAATAAATCAAGAATTAATGCTTGATTAGACAATTGTAAACCCATTGAACAGCTTGCAATGCTTGACTAGGCAGTTTCTCATGCTATCGGATGGATAGAAGCTGTAGCGCTGACGAAAAAGATCAAGGGATAGTGGCTCTGCTTGAGGTGAGCTTTATAAAAGTGAAAATGTAGTTATGTAAAAGCAGTTTTTCATAAAAATTCTACCCGTCACATTGATATGGTAATGTATCAAGACATAATGTCTTTGTTATGGAACAAATTACCTTACGTTCTTTTACCTCTTGCCTGTACAATAGTGCATTTGATATTTTCCATATAAAGGTCTCACAAAAATGATTTTTAAGAGCTGCCATGAGTCTTTAAAAACACTTTGATCTGATACATGCTATAGCAAAAGTCTTTATTTTACGGTAAAAAACTCATTGCTATAACGCGCCTGTAGGGAGCTTTTGTATGATGATGAAGGGTCGAAAAGTGAAATCGCAGTTCATGTCAGTAGGATTTGTTGTTCTTTCAACAATTAAATCTGATGTGAATGATTAAACCAACAAGAACCAACATGTGCCCTTTTTCCAGCCTCTCCTCACTGTGGCTATTAAACATTGTTGTGACAAGAAGAATAATTCAGTCTTCTCTCCTATGTTCAGAGGGTATATGCGCGGGTACATATGTATATTTGATATCCTGTAAAACGACATCATGGAGCATTTAGTTACCAAACGTAAATCAGCACATTCGATCAACAAAGCCTGTCCGTCTTTGCAGAAAGCGATAGCATTGTGACCAATCGTTTCTGTTGGTAAAACGGAACTGTACTCATTACAGCTTTTTTCCTTTATAATGTTGCTATGCAACTATATGGAAATGTAGGAGCAGTGTAACCCAATGATGGAATAAGTTGCTCCGTTCCAAAAATAATGCAATTATAAAAAAGAAGCTTAATTTTATTTAGCCAAGCTTCTTTAGTTTTTTTTTTATTATTTTCAAACAACTTGCAACATGCTCAAGAACTCATCTTGGAGTAAGTCTCATCTCGAGAAAAAGAAACAGGGAAACAGATATGAATACAGTTTGCTATAGAACTCGACGAAACCAACTTGGCCAACTTTGGGTCCGAACTCGAAAGAGAACATCGCAAAGCAGAAGGAGCTCTTGAAACAGCCTGGAACTATGAAGGTTCCCCTATCGGTCATGAAGTGTATGTAATTTGTCTATACAAATAAACAAATGACCTTGTTGTTGACATTGCGTTGTATATAGTGGTATGTGGATCTGGCGCGTGCAAAATTTCAGCTTGACCGTCGTTCCAAAGAGCCAATACGGCCAGTTTTATCAAGGTACAGTATTACACAAGGTTCTACAAATTTGGAAACAAGGCCGAAATGGTTTTAACTTTTTTTTTTTTTTTTTTTTTTTTTTTTTTTCATCATCACTCCAGGCGATAGTTATATCGTTCTCAAGGTAATAAATAGACATGTAGACACTCGCCAAGAGAATGGTCTTGCTAAAATGACATGTACCTAGTCTACCAAGAAGGAGAATACCGACGGTTTGATCCACAACATTCATTTTTGGCTCGGTTTAGAAACGACTCAAGATGAAGCAGGCACAGCTGCTTACAAAACTGTAGAATTGGACGATTGTAAGTTTTGGTATACTAAAGAGAGAGAGAGAGAGAGATGTACGGGGTATTAAATACTATCACTTGCTAGTTTTGGATACTTATGCTGTTCAGCATCGTGAAGTTCAAAAGAAAGAATCCAGGCTCTTTTCCAGCTACTTTAGAACCATTACCTATCTTCAAGGCGGTTTCGACAGCGGTTTCAACCATGTAGAAGAAGAGGAGCTTCATACCAGATTATTGCGTATTCACAAACCCAAGCAATTGGAAGGCTCTCGCACTAGAAATGCAGTTGGCATTTCTGAAGTGGCATTGAGCCATGAAAGCTTGCGCTCCACGGCTGTGTTTGTGCTTGATACTGGAGACATCATCTACCAATGGCAAGGAGAGAATGCAAACGGTATCGAAAGAGCCAAGGCAGCTGAATTCATCTCTCAGTTGATCTCTGAGCGCAATGGAAAGGGAGAGATGGTCATTGTTGGTATGTAGTAGCATTTTGCTTGTGGATTTATTGTCAACACAACTTGAATAGAGCAAGGATCTGGCAGCGGTGAACGTGATTTCTTTGAGGCATTGGGCTCTAATGGCACGATCGCTGATGACGACGAGGAGGAGGAGGAGACTGAAGATGAACAAGACGAGCAGGTGGATGGCAACAAGAAGCTATTGCGTCTCAGCAGTTCTGGACCATTTGGTATTGGTCACTTGAAGTTTGAGGTTGTGGCTGAAGGCACGATTTCCAAGGACATGTTTGATACAAATGATGTGTTTGTATTTGATGTTGGACACCAAGTGTACGCCTGGATTGGACACAAGGCCAGCCGCAAGGAACGCAGACATGGGCTCGAATATGCTCAAAAGTATGTCAAGGAATGTCCAGGACGCTCTGCTTTTACACCCATCTGTCAGGTGGTTGAAGGCGGAGAAGACGAATTGTTCGAGGCTAGCTTAGAAGGTTGGCAGGGATGGTAAATAAACACACACACACACACACACACATTGCTTGTGACATGAAACGATAAAAAAAGGGAGCACACATGTCTCTCTCGTTACTATAAAAGTTGAATCCGAACAACAAGTCAACTGGGTAATGTGCCTCTCTTTATGCCTGCTGTCCATTCTTTGTGTAATTTCAAATGATTTTTTATTATAATTTTTTTATATGATGGAACCCTATTTTTTTTGTTTTTACTACCAACCGTGAAATGACTCCCGCCATCTTATTTCAGATGGGTCATTTGCTGTATTAGTGGTGAATGGATGATGCTGTGTGTTTAATGCAATTTTGGATGTATGGTTAGTATTGTATTTAATGGTATTTGTAGTAGAGTTGTTGTTGTTGTTGTTGGTGGTGGTGGTGGTGGTAGATGAGGATGTGGATGCTGATGAGGATGAGGATGCTGACGATGATTCATCTTCAGTCAATGAATTGTTTGTTGTGAATGAGCATGTGGAATTGGATAGCAGCGAGGGTGGAGAAGAGACTCTGCCCAACAGATCAGATAAGAGCGATCTGCGCGGTGTAGTGGGTCGTGGCTGCATCTTTCGAAAGTCATGGTTGAATTGGCTTTCTTCTTTGCTGTTGGCTTTTACATCATTGGCAAGGTCATCCTCCTCCTCCTCTTGTGCGTCGTCATCGTCGTAGAGATCATCGTCCTCATCGTCGTATAAGTCGTCGCTGAGATAGTAGTCTTCGTCGTCCTCGTACTCGTCGTCTTGGTATGCGTCGTTGTCGTCCTTGCTGCTGCGTGCCTCGTTTTGCTGCTGCTGCTGCTGCTCTTTTGCCTGCATGTCGTCAGGCTTGAGCGTCTCATCCACCACGATAAAAGAAGAGGTAGCTGACTCTAATCGTTCAGCAGGTGCCGCCATGGTTGTCGTCGTCGTGGGTGTGTAGCATTTCAGAGTAGGTTGTGCAACCTCGTGTGAATATGCGTCATGAACATTAACAGGTGACAATAGAACAGATGTAATGAATCGTTTGATGGTCGTGTTGTCAATATAATTGGTGGGTTGTCTTTGGTATTGCCATAGTCTCCAGGACATGTTTTCTAGTCTTGTGCCATTTTCAATGTAAGGCTTGCACTTTGCAAAGGCTTAGGGGGGGAGAGGCATTAGTTTATATGGATATATTGCTTATTTCATGCATCAATTATTTACCACCCCACATTGTTGCCAATTGATTTTCAGAGGGCTCCAAATGGCTGCAAGAGACGGATAAAAATGAGTGTTGTTGTGCCATGGTCTTCAATTGCGTTGTTGAGATGGGTGGAAAAAAAAAGACAAGAGAAGG
>JAXQGS010001314.1:0-10218 GCA_037040325.1 Mucor sp. M7501 | reverse complement strand
AGGAACACCTTAGTAAAAAACTTCATTTTCGAGGTGAAAACTTCCATCATTCAAAATCATCCATTTTTCCCTTGCTACCACAGGGCAAAATTTTCAAAAAATCGATGATCACCTCGATCCCTAAAAAATCGCTGAAAAGTGATCCATAGCCTAATGCCAGGTCGTAGAACACAATGGCACTTGTTTTGAGGCCGAGATCGCGCTTCATTGGCGAGATAAAAGCGATTTAAACTCTTGATTTTACAGTGGTAAATACATTTGAGGGCTGCTCACAGAACATTACGCATATTAACATCTGATCTGATGGTCTGTAGTTTATCATCTAGCGAAACAGTGCATTATGCGAATAAGAGGAACACTCAAGAAGCTTGGATCGAGTTTGACATTGCCTCAATTTAAGATGTGTTGTGCAAATGGCCAGGTTATGCTTGAATCGATTGATTGGCATTGTGCCTTTTGACGGATGAGCAAAAAATATTATAGGATGTCTCTCGTCCGACTCTCACATAGCTTTCCCTTTCTACTATTAGAAACTATATGTCGTCAACAGGTAAACAGAACGGATTCATTTCGTAATATTCAACATCTAAAGACGCCAGGTCTTCTTTATGCTACTCATTGTCAAAACCTGATTTCATCAGGATCCTGCTACTGATAGACTGGAAGCAATGACCACTTTTGTCCGCATATAAAAAAAGACTCGTTTGATTTAGTGTTGGTCACCTCTCCATTTTTTTTTTTTTGCTCTACCATCTTGTACACCATCTTCTATCACTACACACTTTCAACTTACAAACATGGACCTTGAACATCTACCTCTCGAAATTCTCATCAACATCATTGCCAGACTACCCGCGCATGAGTGCCCTACATCAACTAACTTAATGGTTGTAAGCCGTCGCCTCCAGCCCATCATTCAAAGACAGTTCTATCTGAATAGCGAGCTGATTGTCCGTGGCGCAAATATATTAGTTGATTTCCACGAGAAGATTACCAACAACTCAGGGTCCCTTGATAGAGTCCTAGTAAACGCTCCGCGCCTCGAATTCTTGCAGTTGGTCTAGATAAAAATTATGGAGGTAAACAAGTCTGTTCATGAGATTAATAGAGAGTAAGTTTGTGTTTGTTATTTGATCACGCATGCTCTTGTTGATTAATTGGGATTTAGGATATCTGATCAACAGGTGCTCAATATTGACAACGGGGACGTTTTGGACATCAGCAAGGATATCATTGAAGAGGAGGAATTGGTACATCTAACAAGCATTGGAGTCATCCCACCATATCAGATGTCGACATCATGCAAAGCCCTTGTCAAAGCCGTTGAAAAAAGCCTCTCCAAGTATCATTCTGCTTCGACAAGCACTCAGAACAAGCACTTTGCTGCCCGGTGAGATTTTCACAATAGCAACCCCATGCAGATTTCAACTCTGTTAAAGTTGTTGGCACTCATTTGTAAGTATCGCAGAAAAGGCAAACTAGTCTATGTAGACTCGTAATTTCATTTGGATAGTCTCAATCTAATGGATAGTCCCAACAACCCTCTCAAGGCAAAGAAACTAGAACGCGACGTCGCTCTCCATATCACCATCATTGTACTGAATAACTTGTTCTTGGCTGGTAATGACATTATCGAACCTCTGCTGGCTGGAAAGATTGACTGACTCTACTGGTAGCACAAAGTGGGATGGCATTGGCTTCTCTGTGGCAAATCGAAAGATTGTTCCACTATTGATTGATTTCTCAGGGGCAACTCAGCACAACACTACTATTTCAAAGAAGATTGGCGATGAAAACAAATTGATCAAAGGAATCAAGTTAGTCTTAGCCTTCACCGAGACGATGACAGACAAGATGGCCCTTCCTATAGTTCTGTACCGTACAAACATTTTCGCACACAGTGTCGACATCAATGGCCAATACCTTTGTACAGTGTTTGCGCTTGTCTGTAGAATTGGTAAGTTTCTGTTTTGGTAACAGATGGACGCAGCGCTTACAATGCATTATTGCTTAAGGATATGTAGATGATACATTATGCTTGGTGACTACAACACGCAGGAGATGCTCTTGGTGGTAGATAAGGTGAGTGCGTGTGGGACTGATGGACGAGTATTATACTTACAGTGTGCTCTAGTTCTCATCAGTGATGTGAGATACACAAAATACTGCTGGTGATAGCTCAAGTAAGTGCAGGTTGATGAGATAAACATGGTACTCACATGCTATTGTTGCCTGGTTGTAGGCTACTGCCTTCTAGAGGTCATGATGAAGACTTGTTCTTGCAAGGGGCACTGGTATAATAGTGGCAAATTTGGTAGGTATAAGGTTGTGTAGCAGTTTATTCTGTATTGGCACTAACTGGTGGTATCTGTTCATTGAAAAGCCATTGCATTTGCATGAAGCAGCGATAGCCCTTTAGGTCAGAAATTGCGTCAGTGTTAATGAGAATACGGCACCCAAACTATTGCCCATACCCTTCACTAGATAAAAGTGTGTGAAATACAGTACAGATATATTTAAGCAGCTGTACATTTGTTTTTCCTAATCTGATTTGCATATACTCTGTTGGATAATCGGCTAGCGTCGATGGATCAAGTTATTTCACATGTATTTTAACAGACGGCCATTTTACACCATCATCAACATTTGATGAGGAGGAACCCTGAATTAAATGTGTAACAACAACGGGAATTAAGCTGAACATCACTGTAAAAAGGTATAAACATACGATTAAAAATCTTGTGCACATGTCAAATCAACATTGTGCACAAACATGTAAGCCAAGTTGAAGAGTGTCAAATGTTATTGTTTTTCATATGATTTCTGTACCCGAATCAGAAGAAAAAGGGTCTAATTTTCACCATTCGGGATCCACTTATTGAAGCTTTGTAATCATCCAATAGTCATTTGGCTCTCTCGGTTATTGTCTTTATTTGCTTTCGTAAACGTTCGTAAGCCGGATTAATCATCACAAACAAGTCCAGTCATAGATCAGGATTTTCTCTAGCCCCACCATGCTCGCTCGTTATAACGAGGAAATGGTGAACCAACAAAGGCCCACATTTATGCTAAAGCGTAAAGACTCCAGCTTGGTCTTTACGTGGTGTTGTCAGCCCGATTGCTGGCCTGTAATGAGATCTTAAATAACAAGCATAGAGACTAGTGCTTTTTTTAGGACCATGCCGGCAACCAGATCCACACCAAGCTGAAAAAGATCCAGCAGGCAGGAGCATTGCCAAGTAGCACTAAACTGATAAGCATGCATAAAGTACAAACTCAAACACATGTCTAATATTCATATGAAAGTTGGATCAAGCTGAAAGAGAGACGATGGCTGTCAAAACTCCAAACAAGTGCCCTGCTGAAACAGCCAATCTTCTGAAATGATGTGGTACACATTGATCTGTTTACTAGCAAAATAATAATCTAGGCTTTGTAATGATAATTTTGCTATTTATACTCTTATTGGATTGCCTGATTTCAAGACATTTGTGTTTAGCCTATTGGCCTTGTTTGTGATGGGAGCATTTGTGGTTGGATAAAATTTTTTGCTTGCACCGTAGCACTACTTGGGAGCGAAACCTGGGCCATCTCAGAACCAATTAACCGTCCATGGTAGCAGCAACCCAAGGCAGATATTATACAGCCAGAGACATTTTTTTTCTCTCTTCTTCTCTTTTTTACTCTTCTCTAATCACACAGCAAAAAAAAAAGATGCAGACAATGCAGCAACATGAGCATGAGCTAAAAGGCCAACATCGGCCTAACCTATCTATAAACACATCATTCAACAAGAAGAAGAAGGGATGGCATCAGCTATTCTCTCACCATCATCATCAGCAGCACCATCAAAGTGTCAAATCACCCACTTCCACCGATCGTCGTGAAAAGCCCTCCAAGCGAAACAGCCTGCCCACTCCTCCTCCAACGCAACCCACGCCTTTGTTGCAACAACATGCCACATCCATCAGCCTCGCCCCACTCTTACTGCGGAAAACGGCCAGCCCAGCTACCACTGCAACGAGCAGCAGCAATAGCAGTGTTGACAATCTAACAGACGATTCAACAAGTGTACATAGTATAACATCTCCATTCAAAAAGTTCCATTTACCCTCATTTCACAAGAGAAATAGCTCCCATCACAACCTGTCATCCAATACCGCCGCTTTAGCAGGAGCAATGCCTGCAAAAGAAGATCATTACACACCCACAGCACCCGAGCACATTATGCCAACACTGGTCGACTGGTCTCCCGAAGCGCCCGTCTCTCCACCGCCTTGGGAGCTCAACGATCCCAGGCCTCTACATCAACACAAAAAGAGGCATTCGGTGAGCAACCACACCTATTTTGAAGAGTTCCGTCGAACCAGCACTATCAGCAGCAGCAGTTTTGGTATCGAGGACTACCATTCTGATTTAGAGGACGCTGGTAGCACCAACATCAAATCATCGTTGCAACGAAGCCCATCCGACTCCATTGATCGAGACTCTGATGTTACACTCATTGGCTTGACATCTATTCCTAGCACTTCAAGTGCCGATGTGGATGATGCCAGTAGCGCAGCTGCCAGTTCAGCTGCCTTGCGTGTAAGACGTCGCTCCAGCTGTCCTACGTATGATTCTCTGTCTCTCAGCAGCGCAAGCACGTCTGCCTCCTCCAAGACACTGATTGAAAACGACATTATATCCATCACCGAGCAGCACACGCGACACATGTCCTTTTTGAAAAAGTACACGCATCCTGCTGACAAGAGGCCAGCCTTCAAGCCGTGCCAAAAGGCGAAAGCGCGTGCGGCAGAAGCAGCTGTCAATGGCGAAGTGGTGCAGTCCAACTCGCTGTACTCGTCCTTTTGCGAAGACAGCCTCAAGTATCTGTATATCCCCAATGTGTTTGATCCCGCTACCCGAGAGCCCATCTTGGAGTTTGCTGCCATCAAGCCGAGAAAGTATCAACTGCATCGCAAGACTAGCTGGAAACGCGAAGCAAAAGCCTTAATGACATGGCATCATACACTGGAAGAGCAGATCCACCAGCCGCCTGCTGTCAGCTCGGCTTTTCTAAAGGAATTATCCGCTGACAAGCTCGAAAGATACCAGCTTACGCGTCGATTCATTCTGCGAGAATTCTTTACAACAGAGGTCAATTTCTGGAATCAACTGTATTACACTAAAATTGTAAGTCTTTCTCTTTTCTTTGCTAAACCAAGCTAATTGACACCTTTTGTAGGTCTTTTACGATGCTCTGGTGTACTCGCTCAACAAGGAAAGCACATTTGCCAAAGAGGAGGATGCAGACATATTTGCCAATCTATTCGATCTGATGCAGTTCTCGGCCAAACTAATCAACCGTCTCCGTCATTTTCAGCTCAACTTTGTCAACAAGGCTGGTGATCCGCATGCGCATCCCTCGGCTGACGATCACGATAGCTGCAAGAACATTGACTGCAACAATCTCCAAGTAGGCAGTATTGTGGTGGACATGGCTGAAGATCTCGTCGTATTCTTGCGCTGCGCTCTGGACTACAAGGGAAACCGAAAGCACTTGGACAATACAGAGCATCGGGAGGGGTTCGTCAAATACCGACAGGTACCGTATTCATGTTTTGATGGCCTTCCGGATGATGACTAATGATGGTTTATCATGTAGCGATTGCAGACAAAGAAAGAAACCAGTCAATTCTCCATGCAAGATTACCTAATTATCCCCATCCAACGTGTCGCTCGTTACGGACTACTGCTAGCGGGTAAATATCGCCATCCAGCCCCTTTTTTATTCAACTGTATCTAACCACTCTTCTTGTTGATAGATTTACTCAAACACACGCAACCCAGCCATTCGGATTACAACCACTTGATCAAGGCGCATCAAATTGTTACAAGTCTTGCTTCTGCCATGAATTCCGTGCAGAAAAAGCAGAAAAAGACCTGATTGTATATATGTATCATTTACTCTTTAGCACACTTAATATCCTATTACTATTACTACTACTACTACTACTACTACTATTATTACTACTGCATGTATTTCCTAATAAAACTCGTTTTCAAATATACGTTAACTACCGGAAAAACCTTCCCCTTTATTAATTTTATATGTACACAATTCTAAAAAGTTCGGCGATACTAGTTTATCCATGCTTCTTTTCCTCTCTCTACTTTTTCTTGTAAGTTTTGGCACCTTCCTCATGAGCAGCCATCCATTCCTTGACATTGCACGTCCACGTCTTTTCGTATTGGCCAAACCATCCCTTCTTTTCCGTCTTGACCAGCTTGAATCCATGCTGAATGCTCAAAATCCGAGCAGCCTTTGTCTCCAATTCGTTTGTCTTTGCCTCCACTGTCTCGATGCCCTTTTCGTCTGCCCATGACATGGCTCTGTCAATCAACAAGGTCGACAAGTTGCAATCTTGGTAATCAGTCTTGATGGCGAGACGTTGGAGCGTTGCCGTGTTGGGTGCGTGAGGTTCGGCAAACACAGGTGTGGGCATCTTGGCCTGCAGATCCTTCAATGACTCGGGCACAGGCAAACGGTATCTTGCTAAAGCGGCTGCAGCGAGCAACTTCCAAGCGGGAGGCTGCAGAGGTCGGTTGCTCTTCAATTGCTCCTTGTAGTGAGCCAAACCTACCATGCCACAGGGTCTGTTGTCCAATGTGAGCACCCAGAAATGCGATGGCGCTTGCTCTTCCACTGGCTTTTGTGTGCGTACGAGTTCAGTTGCGGGTTTGGCATCCTTGTCAAAGGTGACACGCTTCTTTCCAGCCTTCTCGTTGTCCTCCTCATCCACTTGTACCTCTTCCTTTGTCCAATTCAAGTAATATACCTCTGGGTCGCTCAGATCGTTTTGGCGAGCTTGCTCCACCTTGTCGACGACTTCAAATCGATCTGTTACGACAAAGACACCGGCAAAGGAGACGATGGACCATGCAAATGTAAAGAAGATCTTGAGCGCCGTAGCTGACCATGATGGGAAGTTCATGCCAGCCAGCAAGACAGGCACAATGCCCAGCAAGTACGAGTAAAACGCAATCCACAAGACCCAGAACAACGGAGACTTGAGCTTGCTCTTGACACCTTCGGGCACCAATGCGAAATAGGTGCTGTAGAATAAATGGTCAATCTGATCATGATCACTGGCTTTGTAGGTGCGCAAAATAAGACGAGGCGTTTCTGTACTGAGATTGTCTGAACCCGCAGCAGCAGGGGCAGCACTGGTAGATGATGCCATGATATATATGTGTGGAAAAGGTTGTAGAAAAAAAAAAAAAGAAAAAAGAATGGAAAAAACAAAGCTTTATATAGAAGGATTGGACATTGAAATAGGGTCACGTTTTGGATATTGGCAGTTTTCATTGGGTACAAGCTCAAATGTCTCAAGAGCGTGCTCCCAGCTCCACCGTCTTTATGCGCTGAGCTGATCGATCCCGCCATTGTATAAATTGTAACGCACTTTCCTGGCCTACTCGGTACACTAGATGGGATAGCAAATTAGACCAAGTTGTCTCACAGCAGACGCTAGGCACATGCTTACATTCTTTCTCGGTTTCGTCTAGTTTCTGGAGATAGGTTTGCCCTGTTGCAGATCCAATGGATTGCGAAAAATCCATGACATCTCGCAATCGAGTCTTGAACGCCTTTTCCAACACACTTGTCAACGAGTCATCCACAACCAAATCCAACAGCTTTCTGCCAAACAGATAAAAGTAGGGACATAGCAGCTTGAAATCTACGCTGGTGGGGCTGGCATCGAGGACATTTCTGACTTTGGTGCTGTATGTTTTGGGTAATTCGATGGATATAAGGGAACTATGGGATGATATGTTAGTCGTCTATAGCAGCTCGGGGCCGTATGTATGTATGTGTTGTCATTTAACTCGTCTGTGGGTAATCTATTCGCATGGAAAACGGTCAGTCAGCGCAGGCGGTGGTGAAGGGATGGGGCGTGGTCTACGTTACGTAAATTGAGCCAGTGGTTTCGCTATCCAGTAGGGTAATTCCACGCGCGAGCCTCTCTTTAGCTGATGGGCCTTTGATTCAGCATGCTGTTCTCGACACCCTCTTCTCCTCTTACCTCTGAATGATCCCCGTTCAGATTAGCCTCTTTGCTGTAATCGTGTAGTGTGATGCATGGTATTTTCTATAATGTATCAGAGTGAGCCAATGTGCATGCCAGCACCTTCAAGCAGCCTCGCATTACTTGTTGCTCTGCTAATATAGAATCTATGCTGTAATATTCATCAAGCTCCATGGTCTTGTGTAGTAAGAGAAAAAAAAGAAATGAAAGAAATGGGACACAAACGCGGGTTCCACGTAAAAACTGGTCTGTTTATTTGAATTTTGGTGTTTTTTTTTTTAAATAGCAGCTACAGGTGAATGGTGCTCTATGAACCTCTTGCTAGGGAATGCCATCAGCTTCTTTCTGTGATGTGTTTGTTTCCATGATTTGCTCGCTTCAATCAACAGGCCATTGATTTTTAGCAGATCTTGTTCATCGGCAGGGCTGATTACGGACGGCCGTTTCTTTCTTCTATCAGGATGTTGTTGTGTTTGTGGCTGTAGCGGATGGGATGCATCGTGCGAAAACCTCGATATTGTAACAATCTCAAATTCGTCTATGGATGGGTTCAAGCAGGAGATGACTTTGCTCAGTCTTGAAGTGAGTTTCTTGTGTAAATGCATATTGGAAAAGTCTATGAAAAGGAGGAGAGAAGGAAGAAAAGAGATGGCTCTGCTGCCTAGACAATCAACTGCTTATTTATATGCGCGTATTGTATATTCGTTGTTGATCAACTACCATGTACATTTCGAATAATGAAGCAGTAATTAGCTCATTATGGAGCATACATGCACGCACAGCGTACATGATCATTTGGCGTAGTGGGTAACGAATAGCATTACAGAGTGTTTAAATACCAGGCAGAGAAAAGCTTCATCTGACAGTGGCATTGAGAAAATGAACAATGAATACTATTATTATTGCTTTGGGAAGCAGGGTTCCATTCGTAATGAGGGTCTAGATTAACCTCAACATTGCGTTTTCGTAAGCCTCTCGTTTTGAGATATAAGCAGTTGAACTGAACTACCAAGTGCTACTGCACTCTGATTGTATCAATAATAGCTATCCATCTGAATGCCTCGAGGATGGACCATGTACCTGATCTATATATACTAGGTACAACGGTGGGTTTGAAATATGGCCATGTTGAGATTTCTCTCGGTATAAACCAAAGCGACTAAACTCATCATAGATGCAAGACGAAACTAAATGACGCTATACTAGACTTGCATTTCTTGACTCTTGTGCTATAGAGCAATGAAATTGCAGCATGGATCAATGAATACTGCATAATGTTACAATAGCAAGATACATGCCGGAACATTGTAACATTGGATGGGCCGGACGATCAAACCAACACCCATTCATCTGAGGGAGATTGAACTGCTCTCCCAGACTCCAGCAGACGCATGAGAGGGCCATACGGTGTTGGTGGAGGGGGGATATTAAACTTAAAAGTACACAGTAAAGGGAAGCTTTCTTTCGAATTATATCAAAATGGTATGTAACTAAACATCCATCAAACGAATCGACCCATCCATCTCGTTATATTGGAATTTGAATGATCAGCCATGGATGGATTTACAGTGGATGCAGAAATAAGAGTGGAATTTTGAACGTTGGATGAAAAAGGGAAGGGTGCCAGACCGAATGACAGCACACTTGGACACATACATATATATATATAACAGAGATGGCATGGGAAGAGGGCTATTGATACGCTACATGCAACGTACACACAGAGAGAGAGAGAAAAACCAACATTTTGTATATAGGCCGACGCTGCTGTCACTATCAGAACTCGCAAGTTCCTTACCAACCGTTTGCTCCAACGCAAGCAAATGGTCGTCGATGTTATCCATCCCGGACTCGCCAACGTCTCCAAGGATGAGCTTCGCTCCAAGATTGGTAAGATGTACAAGGCCGATAAGGAGGTTGTCTCTGTCTTTGGTTTCAAGACTCACTTTGGTGGTGGAAAGACTACTGGTTTCGCCTTGATCTACGACAATGTCGAGTCCTTGAAGAAGTTTGAGCCCAAGCACCGTCTCGTCCGCATTGGTCTTGCCGAAGCTCCCAAGGGTGGCCGCAAGCAACGCAAGGAAAAGAAGAACCGCGAGAAGAAGTTCCGTGGTGTCAGAAAGTCCAAGAAGCCCAGAAAGGAGTA
>JAXQGS010001313.1:0-10238 GCA_037040325.1 Mucor sp. M7501 | reverse complement strand
TTGAATGAATACGTAATTGGCCAAGACAGGGCTAAAAAGACGCTTGCCGTCGCCGTCTTTAATCACTACAGCAGAGTGAGATCCAACCTGCTAGGCCAGCTTGAGCAGCAGCAGCAGCAGCAGCAGCAGCAGCAGCAGCAGCAGCGGCTGGAGCAAGAGCAGTACGACCAAGACAAATCGCATGCGGAACACCATCACCCTACGCTGCCCAGCGATGCCTCCATTCAAAGCGTGGGACTCGACCTGGTGCCTGCAGAAAGAATCGGTTCAAATGGAGATTATCGTCAACAACAACAACAGCAGCAGCAGCGTCGTAATTGGGAGAATCCACCCACCACCACTGCTACCAACACCACACGCACTACCACCAAATCACCACACGCATCGAGCAAGAAGCAACACCTGCCCTCAGAGGAGGAGGATGACGATGCTGCTGCAACAGTCTACGACAAGAGCAATGTCATGCTGATTGGACCCACTGGCTCTGGAAAGACACTGCTGGCGAGAACGCTGGCTCAGATACTGCAAGTCCCCTTCTCCATGTCGGATGCAACGCCGTTCACGCAAGCAGGCTATGTGGGCGAAGATGTCGAATTGGTGATTCAGAGGCTGCTGCAGTCCTGCGATTACGATGTCAAACGTGCTGAAATGGGTATTGTGTTTATTGACGAAATTGACAAGATTTCGAAAAGATCAGATGCCATGTCGGCTTCAAGAGATGTCTCTGGTGAGGGCGTGCAGCAGTCCTTGTTGCGCATGTTGGAGGGAACCATCATCAATGTCACGGACAAGGGGGCAAGCAACAGCAGCAGTGGTAGCTCACAAAACAGCAGCAGTCGACGCGGTGGACTACCAGGCAGCTCCATTGGCATGGGCCCCTCTAGCGGCAATGGAGGAGGCGCAGGAGGAGGAGGAGGAGGAGCGGGAATGGGCAGTGGCAGTGGTCATGGTCCCAGTGGGAAAGGAGAGACGTATGCCGTGGACACTAGCAACATCTTGTTTATCCTGAGCGGTGCTTTTGTGGGATTAGACAAGACGATTCAAGATAGAATGAACAAGGGCGTATGTAGAGGAATGCGCGTGGGTGTGTATATGTATATACTGACACGATGAATGAATAGTCGATTGGATTCAACGCCATGATGAGAGCTCTGGATGAGGATACGATTCAAGTTGCACCCAGTCAGCCAGGTGGAAAAAAGCAGCTGATACACCCCTTGAGCTTAACAGAACCAGCAGGTGAGTGTATATAAAACACAGTGTATATAGATGAGCAGGCTTATTGATATCCTACTATAGATCTTGTCAAGTATGGCTTGATTCCCGAGTTTGTGGGCCGATTGCCTGTGATTGCATCCGTGGAGAACCTGACAATAGACGACCTCGTTCGGGTCCTTGTGGAGCCAAAAAACTCGCTGCTGAAGCAATACCAGGGCCTGTTTGCACTGAGCAACGTGAATCTTCGATTTAGCAAGACGGCACTGCGAAAGATTGCTGAAATGGCACTGGAAAAAAAGACGGGCGCTAGAGGATTGCGTCGTATTATGGTAAAAGAAGGCTTGTCATCAAGAGGTGATGGACACTGACACTATATGTCGTGTAGGAAAACTTGTTGCTAGACCCCATGTATGATACACCCGCTTCATGTGTTGAGCAAGTCATTATAAGCAGCAAGGTTGTCTCTGGCGATAAAAAGGCCATTTATTTGGGTAAAGAGCAAAAGCATCTCAGCGACAAGATCATTGCAGAGGATGATGGCCAAGATACAAGTGCAAATGAGGGTTTAAAGCAAGTGACAGTTGTGTAAATGTACAATAAATAGCACTAGGCTTCTTGAATGTCAAATAGCTCATTATCAGAAAACTGCTCTTCTTCTTCCAAGTATTGTTGCTGCGTGTTGTTGGCTGGTGTTGTAACAGGATCTGCGTCTGCCGAGTTGTCTGGCTTACTGTTGACAGGTAATCCCAATTCCAAGAGCTCGGCATCAGTCATTGCTAGCTGGACATTTTCCACTGGAGGATCGTCGTCATTCAATGGATTATTTTGCTTTTGTGTGGGGATACCTAGAGCAGCAAGTTCACTGTCTGAGAGGGCCAATTCAATACTTTTGTCCTTGTCCGAATGATCCTCATCATAATCCTCAATGATGGATCGACTTGTGCTAGCTTTAGGCCTGGCGGATCTCTCTTGCTCCTCTCGTTGTGCTTGCTCTCTCTTTCTTTTTCTCTCGATAATCAAGGCCAATGCACTGGATCGACTCATGTTGTAAGTATCCTCCTCATCTGATGAATCGTCCAAAACTATCTTGCGCTTGTTGCTCTGCTGTTGTTGTTGTGAAGGTGTGAATAAGGGTTGCTCATCGTCTTCATCATCAGTGTCAATAAAAGTCTTTGTTTTTGGTTTGGCCACTACTGGCTTGGCCTTGGCTTTGCCTTTGGGTTTGGCTGCTTTCTTATTTTGAGTGTTGGCTTGGTTGGTATTGGTAGTAGTAATGGGAAAGAACAAGGGTCGATTATCGTCCTCTGATGATTCATCGTCGTCTTGCGCTGCTCCACCGCCGGATTGATTTCCGTCGCTGCCATCCTCATCTACAAGTTACATGCATCAGTTTAACGGGGCTTTTTTTTTTTATATATATCAGCGTCTCTTGTCTGGGGGGGGGGGGGACATTACCTCCTACTGTCTTGCCTGAAAGCTCATTTCTCACATCCAATTGAACCTGTCTTTTCTCCCGATATTCATTACTCCATTGATCCATCACCGATCTCACTAATTTGGTCTTTGCTGGATTGACTACTCTTCTGGCGAAATCTTGAATTAAAAGGCCTGGGTATAGATTGTTTGCCCATACAGTGTAATAAGTCATGAGCTTTTTTAAATCCTCATGCTAGTATTGTTTACTGTGAGTGCCTAAACTCTCTTGTTGTTTCGATCTATACATGTACCTCATGTCCTCTTGTCTTTTTGAATTTAAGGTATTGTGTTTCAGCCTTCAGTAGTGGTATCCCCTTGGGTTCCAACAATCTATCGTGGTATATATACACGAATAAGTTTTGCTATTCATTCAACCACACCACATCCTGTGCCTCTAAATACTTGCAATTCTGCATTGAATCTCTTTTTCTGGGTCTTTTTTGGTGTCGTTGTTTCTTGGGATTCGTCGTTGGCATCGTCTACATTGGACACATTTGGTTGGCTTTTGTCAAGAGTATCGATATTGTAATCATCTAGCAAGAGATCGTCGAATTCGTCGTCCATAATTAGTTGTTGTCGTTTGGTTGATGTGCGAAAAGGAAATGATTTTTTGGACAAGCAAAGCGCGCTCTACACGCGATTTCCCTGTAGGCGAAATCGTCACATAGAATTGGAGTTTCAATTTCTGAAGTTGAAAAAAAAACAGTTACACTCCAGAAAAAAATAGGATTTTTTTTTTTTTGAAAAAGCAGATTGCCAACATTTTTTCACAACCTCCCCACGACTTTTGAGATAGCCAGCAATTCTGATAGGCACTATTGAAAGAATTATTTTTGTAAAAGTCTTACTTCACAGGGATGTTTCTGTGTCGAGATATATCCGTTTGAATATTTTGCAATTCTAAAGAAAATCAGCCATTGCATGAAATCCAGTCGATTAATCTCAAGTCTGTGTCTAATAAAAGATCCTTTTTTTGTAATTCTACACACTTTTCATCAATGTTGTAAAGAGCCAATATGACTTGTTGGGAAACTCGCCTGCTAAATTACTGTAAAATATCGATTTTATGCATAAATCTTTTTGATCTCTTCATTTACATACCTTTCATTTGTATAAAATATCAAAGCCTGCTTTAAAAGCTGTTTACTCAATTTTATTTCATGTAAAAAGACCCATTTTTGACAGAGTTATTGCAAGCTCAAGTTTAACCCCTTTTTTAGACCTCAACCGTCATGCCAAAATGGGGAATTATCAAAGATTGCAGAACGTGCATCTTTTATAGCCAAGTGAAACTTGTATCATGAGATAGCTAGCGTTTGAGGCTTTTATTTTAGCCACATTTGATCTACGTTATATATGCTAGGTCTTGCGTAAATGTGCACCGAAGGCTTTTTTTCTGGCTGAAAATGGTCATTTTACATTTACAGTGCTAGAGTGTTTTCAAATTCCGTCTCAGATTGTAAATGCTGCATTGTCATTGGCTTGTTGAGGTCACTCATGAATGCCATGCTATAAAACGCACAATTGGATGCCATGTGTACACTTTTGACGAACAATGAGAATCTTTCGCGATACTATAGACTTTAGCTTTTTAGTTTTGTGTACGCCTACATGACATTCATAGAAAACACGGAAACTCTCAATCTATCAAGCACAATGCTATTAGACATCCTCTGTAGCATTTGCACAAAATCATTACATTTACAATACACGAATACCCTCCTACTACCAGAAAAACCAAATCCCTATAGTCATTGCAAGCTTGTCCACCAAATGATTCAGTCAAAAAATAGAAATGCTCCCCCCCCCCCCCTCTTTTGACATTCAAATATCCACCACTCCTTTATGAATAGCATTTGCTCCAGACAAGCTACACTCGTATATACGCACTCGGCCAAAATCACTGAATCCTTCTGGGGCTTTGCATAGCATACACGACAGTATTGGGCAACAAAAATAAAACAGGTTTTATTGAATTTTCGTCATATTACATTGGATCTGTATTTTGATCAAGTTTAATCAAAGAGACCTGCACAAAATTCCAGTTAATTACCACGTCAACTACCATCTAACCATGCATTCACACTTACCAAAGCCCATATCATCGTCGGACTCCTCCTTCTCCTCTTCCTTGGCCTCCTCAGCAGGGGCATCAGAGGCAGCACCAGCAGCGGCACCAGCAGAGACAGCAGGGCCGGAACCAGGGGCACCAACGTTCAAGAGAAGAGCCTTGAGGTCTTGGCCAGCGAGAGCCTTGGCATAGAGAGAGAACCAGATGGGCTCAACCTCAACACCGGCAGCAGCGACCAAAGTTTGGAGCTTATCAGCCTATATCTATTTTTCAGTTTTCTGTATCTCGACACCTTTATTTCTGTGATGGATGCTTACAGTGATTTCAACGTTATCATCCTCAAGGATGAGAGCGGCATAGACAACAGCAAGTTCGGCAGACATGATTATGATGGATGGATGTCGCAAGTAACGATTTAACCCGAGGGATACAAGACGATTAAAGAGTGCTTTGTAATGTGGATGCCACTGACTTTTATACTCGTTTTTTCTTTTTTTACGAGTCCGGAGATAATACTCGGATCGGAATGTCATTGAGGCAGAAAAGCCTATTTGATTTCAGGCACACATAAATTTTATTCAACTTTGGCTGCTTTGGATGGCACCTGTCTTTGCGTTGCCAGCAACCATACACTGCTTGAAAACTGCGCTATTTGGAATACAATCATCTGCTGTGGCAAGATGGACTTGTGCTTGGCCACCTCAACGACACTGCACACCAGCACGGATCTGACAAGCTCACTCTCCAAGGCATACGGCTTGTGATCAAATATCCAACCAAAGACGGTCAAGGTAGAAAAGATGTACAGTGTGGTTGTCAGCACAATGGAGAAGTCAAGCTGCCCGGGATGGTAGTCCAGAATCAGGCCATTGACGACAATCAGCACGGCGAAATGAGCAACGACGTACATGTTGACCCCAAAAGAGACGGCTGGATCGTACTTGGGCGGTGGCACGTCTGTGGCGATGGGAGGGATCTCTTCCAGCAGGCCTGTTCTGGGTGTGTCGTCGTGCCATCCAGGCCCGTAAAACAGCACTTTGAGCTTGTTCTGAAGGCCCCTTGTCGACCAGCATGTCTTGAGCACGTGTGAGAGATGGTGGAACTGGATGGTGAAGGGATCAAAGGTGTTGATGGGGTGCGTCAGTCCAAAGGCCACAGGCTCGACGTCTCTGGTCTCCACGGGCGGTGTGCGCTCCAGCTCAAAGGTGCCAAACAGAATGTCCCAGATGATCAGTGTGCCGGCGTAGTTCTTGTCGATGCAGTAGGGGTTTCTGCCGTGGTGCACTCTGTGTGCGGAGGGTGTGTTGATCACGTACTCCAAGGGCCCCAGATTGCCAACGACCTCGGTGTGGATCCAGTACTGAAACAGGGTGTTGAACTGCTTGTGCATCACATAGAGCGAGGGGGGCAAGAAGAGCGCGGCAGGCAGATCAAACAGCCACGACGTGTAGGACTGCAGGATGCTCTGGCGCAGCGCTGTTGTCTGGTTGTAGTATTCAGACGAGTGGTGCACCACATGGGCTGCCCAGAACAGATTGACTTCGTGTGCTGCGCGGTGGAACAAGTAGTAGCCAAGATCAATCACAAAGAAGCCCGCCACCCACAGCCACACGCTGCTGGTGGGATCCAGATCCACCAGCCGAAAGTGGCTGTAGACGTACAGGTAAGAGTTGAGTGTGAGGTTGTAGATAAAGAACTTGCTCAGTTGCTGCAGCATGCCCGCCTGTGGTAGTAGGTTGTGCTGTTAGCAGCCATCATGCGCTCAAGCACTCCACACACTTACCCCAACGCTGCCTACGACATCATTCACAGAGAACCGATTGGCATCCCACAATCGCAGCTTTTTCAAACCTTTGCCTCCGTCTTTCAACATCAATGTCAGAAACTCGAGTGTAATTGTCAGCACAAAAAAGGGGATCGCTTCTGCTATGTAATCTGGCACTTGTTTGTAGTCTGCAAATGTAGTGTCTGTGGGCGATACGATATAGAACAGTCTGCCCACGCCTCTTGCCATGTATTTGAGGACATCCAGGAGGGCCGACACCTGCACAGTCTCTGCTGCTGCTGCTGTTGTTGTGGTTGAATTCATCAATGTAAGTAAAAGAGTTGCTCCTGGGAAAAAACCCCCATCTTTTATACTTTTTTTGTCAAATTCCCCTGTGTGTGATTGTCAGTAGAATGCAGGGTAGCACACAACATTAAGCAATGCCTAGTTTGGTCAATTGATTCTCATGTAATTTTTGCAACTTTCCAAATTGGAGGATCAAAAATGCATCAACAAAACGTCCCAAATAGGCACTGCTGGCAAAAGCGCTTTAATTTACATGGCTAAAAAAAAAGAAAAAATGTCTAATCGCTCACTCGCACAATGCGGCCCTCCACGACAGGCGAGATACTAGCCCATCGCTTGACCCACGTGAGATCGCTGCCCTTGTCGTAGGTGTCCTGGTCCTCCTCCTCTTCGGCAGAAATACAGCTGGGATGGCCCTTGCTAGAATCCACAAACGCATCCTGGATACCCTGCTTGGAAGTATGGTAGCTGGCGCGCTCTACAATATCGCTGTTGAGGAAAGATTGGCCATCCTGACTGCTGGTCTCGCAGTCGCAGCTTCGGCCGTCGTTGGGATGGTTGTGTCGCTTGAACTGGAAGGCTAAATCACGCCAGTGTGCTGCTGCTGATGCCACAATGCCCTGAATGCGGTCCTTGTGGTGCACGTGCTTGGCCTGGTATTCGCGAAAGGCGTTGATGTACTTGAGACCCAAAAAGAACTTTCGAAACATGGTAGAGATCAGCACGCCAGACTCCTCGTCAATGAGGATTCGGTCGTCAGGCACCTTGAGCGACGTGTATCCGTCGTAGCCGCCAATCAAGTAGGCGCGCGTAGCCACCACGTACTCTTTGTTCGTGTCGAGCGGGTCCATGTTGTCTGGGTGGTACTTGTCGCCTGGATCCACCATGTGGGGGAAGGTCAGCGAGCGACGGCGCCTGCTGTTGGGTGTCCACTGGGCTCCTTTTCTGACAGTGTACACGCGACGCACGCGGCTTCCGGAGGGCGCATCGGGATTCCACTCGAGGCGCACGCCAGACAGCTGAGGAAAGCGGCCCTCCTGCTTGGGGTACTCGGACACGCTGTTCTCAAGCGCCTCCCACAGCTGCTGGCCAGTGATGCGGATAACGACAACAGGGTCCAGGAACGGAAACGCCGTCAGGATGTCTCCCAGCGTAATCTCGCCTACTTCAATGACGCTGTCGTTTCGAATCGTGCCACCTACACAAAAGCCGACATCCACTGGCGGGATGTCCGATGCTCGGTAGAAGCCCACCATCAAATCTGCCGTGAGGTTTCCGAGGTTCGTTTCTTCTGATCTGACAGACATGCTGCGACCGTCCAAAGGCACCGTGGTGTAGCCAATGGGAGTGGCTGTCTTGGAGGCCACCTGTTGTGTCACTTGCTCCACGAGACGCTCCGTCTCTGCGTCTGGGGTGATGTCGGATGTGATGATCTCCCGCTGCGCTGTCATGTGCTGAATGTACTTTCTTCCCTCTGCGTTGGTCTCAATGTCCAGCTTCAATAGCGACAGCTCTCTGAAATCAGTGCCACTCTTGACGACACGGATGGGATAGTCGACTTGCTCCGCTTCAGGGTCAAAGCCAACATCGTCCACGTTTTTGTCTCGGCTCCAGTGGTCGCCCACGATATCGATGGATTTCGAAATGTAGTAAAAGTGATCATGTCTGTGTTTTTGCGTGTTAGTTGGCGTGCGCTTTTTTTTTCGTGTGTCTACTAGCTCTTTTTACCCTCCTAGGATCAAATCAATTTCCTGCTGGCACGCTTTTGCTAGCTTGATGTCGTTGGGAACCCGCATGTGGGTGAGCGCAATGACCAGATCCACCTTGTAGGGCCCGTTGGGATCTCTAAGCTGTCTGGAGAGATCTTGCGCTACTTGCACAAAGTCGTAATACGTCAGTTCGGGCGGAAACGATGGGATGGTCTGTATCCACTCCTTTTCTACCAGTCCAATGATGCCAATGCGTAGTCCGCTGTGGGGCTGCTCGGTGATGATGAATCGCTGAATCTTGTCAGATGAGGCACTCTTGTCGCCATTGAGCACATTGGACAGTAACCATGGAAACTCGGTGCGTCCTATTAATTTCTCTAGCTGTGGCATACCGAAATCAAAGTCATGGTTGCCTACACAGGCGGCAGTAATATGGCATTGATTCAAGACAGCGGGACTTGTGTGTGTGTGTGTGTGTGTTAGTTTCATGTCAAACGCACAAGATGTATACTACTACTTTACACATGAGCACCACGAGTAATGGTTCCCTCCAGACTAGGGTTGAAAGCATCTCCTGAAAACAACACCATGGGCTTGTCTTGGGCGGTGGATTCTGTCAAAAGTTGGTTTATCTTGCTTACAAAACGAGAGGAGCCGCCCACAGGCTCGTCCTTGCTTGGCGATACGTGATACACATCGTTGAAATGTATGAGTTCTAGCTCGACTGTCATATTCAAATATACACAAGTGAGGAAAGAGAGAGAGAGAAAAGAAAGAAATGGAAACCACCACGCGCTTTTTCTCTCTTTCTTTTTCATGCTAATGGAGTTGCAAATAATAAGCATTGATGAAGCAAGTCAGATCCAGGGAAGGGGCGCCTTACGTGCAACCATACAGAGGGGGGGGGGGTTTTGCGGCTTGCGATTCGTTTGTTTGTAAGCAGAATGTCAGATGTTGTAGTGTAGTACTAGCATGTAAAGTATCATCAGAAGAAAGCATCTAAAGTATTCATCCACAACTGCTCACTATAGGGATAAGCTCTGATGAGTACAGTATGATTCTATTCACATAGAGTAATTGCTATCCATTACTTTATTTGCAGTGCCCTTTTAGATTTGGTAGAAGAAGAAAGCGCACATTCAGTACTCGCAACTCTTGGTATGACATGTTAAATCTAATGTAAAGTTATCTAGTAGTCTTTGTCTTGTACAAATTGTAAAAATATCAATCAAAGGTTTGAAGCCATATAAAATAAAGCCTTTTGTTATATCAAAATACAATGTAAAGTTGAATCTGCCAACAACTTTTAGGGTATTACTATTTGCACCATCGAAGATTACTATTTGCACCATTTTCCAAATGAACTATTTCAAATTGTCGAGTTTATTTAAACTAAAGCGATACTTGATGAATACAGGGCAAATTCGTCTACATTAGGAGGATAGTGCGGCTCAATTTATCAGTAGATCATATAAGAATTGAGCGAAATTTTACAACAGGAGTTGCCGATTCATCAACATTTTCACACTATAAAAGTTGGAGCTGCAAAGCATCTTTTCTTTTCTTTTTCTTCTCGCAAAATGTTATTATAACAAAAAAAATCACTCTTCTAAAGCTATGTATTAAAGTATTTTTACATACTCATGGCCTCAAGTATAGCAAACTGATGATTGTATTTCTAGGATGGTGCAAA
>JAXQGS010001312.1:0-10193 GCA_037040325.1 Mucor sp. M7501 | reverse complement strand
AAATCAATAATCAACTCGATCCCCTAAAAATTGCAGAAAAGTGATTCATAGGCTAATGTCAGGTCGTAGAACACGATGGCACCTGTTTTAAGACTGAGATCGCGCTTCGTTGGTGAGATACAAGCGACATAAACTCTCGATTTTACAGTGGTAAATACATTTGAAAGCTGCTCACTGAATATTGCGCTTAATAACATCTGGTTTGATGGTCTGTAGTTTATCATCTAGTGAAACAGCACATTGTGCGCACAAGAGGAACACGCAAGAAGCTTGGACCGAGTTTGACATTACCTCAATTTCAAATGTGTTGTGCAAATGATCAAGCTATGCTCTAGTTTTAGCAAAGAAATATAGTTTGGCAATCAAGTAAAGGCTGATGGATTGTAATGTGAGAGCAAGCTACGCGCTTTTTTCTATTCTATGTATGCCTGTTAATGCCACTACTTACGGGATGAGATGATAAAGCCAGAGATGTCTTCAAGCGATGTACGGTATACTTGAATACAATTTACCATCAAAACAACGCTTGTATCGCATATCAAGCTATTCCGAAAACGAATAGACCCCAACAAAAAAGTCAACGTTAATGATCTACTCTATCAGCAGTTACTTCTGTCACATCCACCTATACTTTTCTCGACTCACAAGCTTTGTTCTTCCTTTTTTGCTTCTAAATATCCTTCTTTAGAGGTGGTCATATGCCTGTAAACAAAACCTAGATTCTCCCCCCCCCCTCCGAGTATGCAAAGCATGTAAAGAGATGACAAATGACGGCATGTGAGAACCTTGCACTAGAAGCAATAAGGTTACACGGTACAATGCAGCTTGAGCTTAATTCACTGTTCTTTTACCCGGGGATGGTGGGGAGCCATGCATCTTGCACAAGACCCGTGTGCTATGAGGTATATGATCTGATCCAACTGATGATTTACATGTATGTATTAACAATAAATAGAGCCATTGTATGTATCTGCCCCAGAGGAAAGCACGCATTATCTGATCTTGGAAGCTTAGATTAAAAAGGATACACACGCTTCAAGACTTACCAAATGATATTCAAACTAAACAAGATCAGATTAGAGGAATCGCAAGATGGTTGGTTTTGTGACACTGATATATTTAGGGATCAGATTAAAAAAATGTTGCTATAATCTGGATACAATGGCCGGTTCCCCCCTTTTCTTTTTTTTTTACAACATTTTTTTTATCAGGACGACACATTCTCGGTAACTAAACCAGAGCAAGATATACAATGGGTAGAATTGAACAACCGGATTTGACATGGTGGAATGTTGGAGAGGCATCGACAGCTGTACTCATTGCAGGTAACTTGAATCCATGACATTTCTAGATGGTGCCTAGAAAAAAAAAAAAAAAAAGTCTTTTGCTGATCAATGTTTATACATGTATAGCCATTGTCAGTTTATGCCTGGGAACAAAATTGGAACTGTCGCTAATTATCAGTGGCATGCGATGTGTGGTGCAACTGTCCTTGATGGTAAGCGTTTTCTTGACCACTTGTGTATGTGTGTATGTGCCAAATGTTGAAATGTTTTTTTTAGGGTTTTATCTTGGATGATGTTTTAAAAACAGAACATATGAGTGTGGTCTTGGCCATGTCAGGTAAGCAATCGCTCCCTTGTTTTTGTTTATATGATTAGCTAATGATTGTATGCAGTGGTTTTTGTTTTACTGGGTTCCTATGAAACTGTGTTTAACCGAACAAAGAAAACATTCAAGGGCATGGTAGTACAAAGCCTAAATACTAGTGTTGATCTTGTTTTTTTTTTACTGAATTCAATCTCATTAGTTTCCTGTCATGTTTATCATCTTGTTGATCAGTAATCTCTTCATCACGTATATTGGTACGGCATTTGTCTTGAAAGCAGATCCATTTTGGGATCCACCTACATTTGTACCTGTCATTGGCATGTTGTTAGGCAACTCAATGAGTAGTGTTGCTATGGCAACGGAACGCTGTTTGGATCAGTTCAGCACACATGCACCCATGCTGGAAACACGACTATCATTTGGCGCTTCAAGATATGAAGCTTCATTACCGCTGGCGGTGGAAGCTATTCGAATTGCATTGCTTCCGGTTATTACCCAATTAAGTGTAATGGGTATGATTAATATTCCTGGTATGATGACTGGCCAGATTATGGCAGGAACGCCAATGATGGAGGCAGTTATCTATCAACAGTGCATCATGTTTATGATTGCAGCAAGCAGCGCTTTTGGAGTAGTCATGTCAGTGGCTGTAAGTATGAGATGTGGAGTATGTATGTGTTCTTGTAGACTAAATCTATCGTCTAGGCTTGTATGAGCATACTCATCGACAAGGATCAAAATATGAGACATGATAGAATCTTGAGCAACAAATCCTTCTACCAATATTTCTCTTTCAAGCGCCTTCAGCATGCACTTTTATGCCATTGCAAACTCGTCAGTTGCTGCTGCAGCAAAAGAAGAAAGCCACGTAAATCGATATCAGATGAAGCATAAAACGCATCTTGTGCACACACACACACACACACACACACACACACACACACACAATCATCATAGACTTTATACATAGTACATTATACCTTACATTATTTCACGCCGATGGCATCGAATCATCCCCCTCCTACTACAACCACCATTTTCGATTGATTTGGATTTTTACCAAAACAAAAAAACATCATTATTAAAATCATTCTTGATAAAACCGATCTGATGGAATGCTTCTTCATCGTAATATAAATGCATAGAGTTAGCTACAACGCAAATTGCTATATATATGAATTTAAATTTCCAATAGCTAAACTCTCATCTTTCGTACTTGACAACATCATGGTTAAATCAAGAAAACTCCTGCTTCTCAGTCTCATCTGCACTGGACATGCTGCGCTTGCCAACTACATACCAAGATCGCTCAGCAAGGTAGCATCGGTTTTAAGCGCTACAGGCAGCAGCAGCAGCAGCAGCAGCAGCAGCTTTCATCACTCTCTTAAAGCGCAAACCTCACCTGCAGCCTCTCATTATATATCCCACGCTGGCAATGAACAAGCATTGCCATTGAGCCTGACAGAGCCTACTATTATGCAAGTTGTAAATCACGGATCTAGTAAGTCTAGTCTTCAACATGTAACTCTATATACTGACAGCATGACATGTTAGGCGACACCAAAATTGTCATTTACGACTATGACGTTCAACTTGGAGAGACAAGCTTGGATTCAACCCCATTCAACATTTCATTAGGCAAACCTCATAAGCTCAACATGGAGCTGTTGAGTCTGGATGCTGGTGAGCATATCTTGTACTTGATACCTCGCTACCACAATGGAACCAACGTGTCATCAGCACACGTCAATGCGGATGTACGTCTGTTGCCAAAGACAGAATCGCGTATTGTCAAGAGATGGAACAGCAATGAGGCCGTCAACACGACTTCTGATGAAGCCCCTTTTAATGCCATTGTCGAATGGACAATTGATCCTGAAGAAGATGATTACAAGCAAAAGAAGAAGCATGATTATGACGACGACGACGACGACGAAGACGACGAAGACAACGAAGACCAAGATGATGATGATGACGAAGATGACGAAGATGAAAAGTCCTGGAAGTGGAACAACAACTCTGGTTGGAAATCGCAGCCCAAGAAAAAGTATAGAAAGCACAACAAGATTGTCAAGGTCTTTGTCCCTGTGTCTGATTGCCCAGCACCCTCGTCAAGCAGCGCATCCGCCAGCTCTACACCCGTCTCGTCCAGCTCTCAGCCAGCATTATCATCATCAAGCTCTGCTACTATCCCATCTTCCAGCTCCCTCATTTCAACCGAGCCATCCACAACAGAAATAGTCGACGCTACTTCCTTGTTCCCAGAGGAATCCACAATACCCAACCCCCTCGACACCGAAACAACTCCAGAGCCTACGTCTACACCTACGTCTTTGCCTTCGTCTGATCCTGTCATCGTCCCTAGTTCCACTCCCAGTTCATCTACCACTGACGAGCCTGAGCCCACCACCGATAATGTGATTATCCGCACGGAAACCATCGCCGGCAACGAAGTGACAGTAATCGAAGGACGCAACATTACCGTAACAAATGCTCAAGAAATCACCGTGCTTGTAGGAAGAGCAACCACCACCACGGAAAGAGAAACTGTGATTGCCAACACCATCACATTTGCTATTGAGACAGTAACACAGCCAGGACAGACATTGACTCAGGCAGGCGCTACAGAAACTGTTGCCGGTGCCACTGTGACAGTAGCAGGCCCTCCCGCTACCTATGTTGCTCTCACGGAAACTGTGCAAGGTCCTGGCAAAACACTCACCAAATACATCTTGCAACAGACGACAAAGACCACGGTGCTAACACAGATCAACGACTTTGTCACGGTGACTCAGACGCAAATCAATCCTGTGTACGAAACTGTGTACGGCACGACTTCCACTCGAACCGAGAATGTTGTTGTTACAGTCGTTCGTCCTACTACTACTACTACTGCCGCTACTTAGACTATACTACTAGTAGAATTCTTAAATCAACATAGACCTTAATAAAATTAATTTATATCGATATGGCATTGAGGGTGTTTTGAGGACAAACCACGTGAGCAACATCTTTGTGTGCAAGGGATGCCTCACCTCTGTAAACACATACATACATGCACACAATCCCGCCAACAAAGCATTCAGCAGTGCAATTTTAAATCGAGGAAAAAGCTACGGTTGAGCATAAACACACACAGTATTGTTTATTTGATCGATGATAAGCAGCCTAAAGATCTTTTAAACTTGAACAAGCGCCAAACCGTATGAAGGACTCGAGTAACTAGAAGAGGCTTCATCAAGCTGTGTCGTACTGCAATGCCACTAAAAAGTCAGCACCCCAGGGTATCGTGTTTCCCTTGATGCCCACTCGCTTCCAGCACAATCGAGGTATACCCACATCCACCAGGTACAAATCGCCCGTAATGTTCGATGACTTGCAGCCCGTCTTGGGCGCACCGAGACAGATGGTCCATTTTGGATGGATGGTGTAGTCAGGGTGGTGAGGGATGCCTGTGCTTGCATCTATGCCGCTAGGAAAATCGATGGAGAGCACGGGCTTGGGTTGTCGGTTAGCCCACCCAATCGTGTTACACACAATATCAAAAGTAGGTTGATCCTGTATGTCGATCAGCTTGTCATCCACACCCAATATAGCGTCCACCACCAGATCTGATTCGCCCAAGTCCGCGATATCAAAAGTAACGACAGCACCAAAGCGACTCGCCATAGCCTCGTATCTCATCACGGCGTTGCTTAGATTTTCCCTGTTGGCAGTGATACAGACTGTCACCAGACATCCGTGGTTGACCAAGTGACGAGCAGCTACCAGGCCCAGCGCACCGTTTTTGTTGTTGCCTGCCAAGATCACAACAGAGGGAGACGCAACGTCCATCTTGCTCAGTGCCTGTAGCACCAAAAGAGAAGTACCTCGGCCACCATTCTCAATAGCCAGCTCGCCAAAAGAGTCTGATACCTGGACGCATTCATGCTCTACGTGAGCCATTTGAAGGGGAGACACAAAAGGACACACAATGCCTCCTACTGCAGTGACGATGCTGGTCGTCTTGCTGCTGCTGCTGCTGGTATTGTTGTTGTTGTTGTTGTTGCTCAACCTCTTGAGTGGGTGAGACTTTCTCTTGATCCTCCTTGCAAACTCATCCGGCGTCTGCGAGTCGTTGTCGCTTTCATCGCCCAAGTCGCCATCATCGTCGTCGTCGTCGTCGTACTCTTCCTCCTCTTCTTCCTCCTCTTCCTCGTCCTCATCATCCTCGTGATACACATTTCGCTCTGCATCCAACACGTTTTCGGTGGGTAATAAGTTGACCTTTTTCTGCGGTAATCTATTCAGAGTGACGAGTAGCTCTTCTGGCGCCGTCTCATCCGATTCCTGAAGAGTGACAGCAAGACATCAGCATCATGATCTCGTTACTAGCATCTGGAACATACTCTAATCTCAGCAAACACCTTGGCCTTATCAAACATGTCCAAGTTCTTTTGGAAATCAAACTCTTCCTCTCTAAAGACGTCTACGTCTTCGCCAGCCCAGCCGTCCGAATTCCTCTTGCGATACGTTTGCTGCGATGGCTGCTGTGATGGCGATGGCTGTGGTTGTCTGGACTTTCGGTCTGTGATACTACTGTGTCAGTAGGCTGTCCCTTGTGAGCCATTTCAATTTGGACTTACTTTTTGATACAGACTTTGCCGGCGTCAAAATCTATGTAAATAACCCGGGGAGGTTTAATTGCTTTTGGCCACATGAACTATAGCCTCGCTAGAGAGAGAGAGAGCTTGGGAAGCAGTAATTACCTTTTCAGAGTATTGCTGCTGTTGGTGCTGGTGCTGAGGCGTAGGTGGGGCTAAATTCTCAAGCAAGTGGTTGTCCAGAGAACGGATCATGTTGGGATTGACAGTGGGCGGTTGCTGAGGAGGCTGGCTAGTAGTAGTAGGTGCTGCTGCTGCTGATAGCACCTGAAGATCCTTGATATCCTTGCCGACAACGCCATACACAGGTGTGTAGTGTGGTGGCTGTCCTGAAAAGAAGAGCGCCACTAGATGCATCTCTCTCTTGTTAGCAGGCTGTTTGCACACACACACTCTGCCCCAAGGAGCGACTTACCGTCTTTCAATGTCATTTGCTGTGTTGTAGGTTCAATATGCGATACAGTGCCTTCCAGTTTCACGCCAGTCTGCAACAGTACTGATACTTTTAACCCTAAGAAAGCTTCTGCCATGGTTATTTCTCGAGAAATATGTGGTGTTGTTATAAGATGGAAAAGAGAGAAAGAGAGAGGGAAAAAAAAGCAGCGCGTCATTTTTGTCATGTAGCAATTATCAAGGTAGAAACAACATGTCCGATACACACACAGCGAGGGAACCAATCAACGAGGCACGAAGGATCAGGTTTTCCTCATGTCTTAGATGTTGCAACTCGATTCGAAAAAATCCTTTTTGCTTCTCTTGCGAAATCTTTTTGCACACTTTTTCATGATGGACTTTGGCTCTTTTGACCTTCAGGATGATGGAGATCTGTTCAAGCAAAACTTCCAGCTAAACACCGATGGCAGCAGCAGCAGCAGCAGCAATCAGCTTCAAGACAATACGGACTTTTTTCATTTCATTGGCGAGAACAGCGCTCAAATCCACGGCAATCTCCAAACTCATCAGCACCCACATCAGCATCAGCATCAGCATCAGCACGAGCAGCAGCAGCAGCAGCATCCTCATGGCTCTTATTCAGTGCCTCAGCTTAGTCCCGGCGGACAAGAAGGTAGCTTTACCAATAGCAGCGTCTTATCAGGACACAACCCAGAGTTCAACATGTCCCCTCTGCAAATCGCATCACACAGCAACAGCAGCAACAACACTATGATTCAGTCCTACCACACACCAATGCAACATCCAGTGCAGCAGCAGCAGCAGCAGCAGCAGCAGCAGCAACAGCAAAATATGCCGTTGGAAGACTTTCAGGACGAAGAGGTAACTATAGAGCAGAGCATCGTTGCTGCCCTAGAGACTGACGCTGCGTGTCTAGGAATTCTTCACGCCTCTCGTATCGCCAGCCATGGCACCCACCTACAACGACCATACGTATCAATCACTCAACGGCATCAACAACCACGAAAACATCTTTTCGCCGCTGTCGTCTCCCGCCTTGAACCCTTCGCCCTCGATTGGAGATCAATCCACTCTGCAACAAAAGCTAGCCTTCATCGAAAGACAGCAGCAGCAACTTCGAAATATGCACAATCAATTAAGGCCGGCTGTTTCAAAAGCATCGCCCATCCTAAAGAGCACAAACGGCTATACCAGCCCTTTGGTTAATTTCTCATACGACTCCAACAGCAACAGCACTACAAAGATGAATACCAAAAAAGCCCTGCAGCAAAAGATTGCCATGTCCAGTCCTCAATTCAATGGTAGCCCAAGAAGCTTCGCTATACCAAAATCAACAAAACCAATGGAAAGCCCTTTGGCTTTAAAACCTCTCACTCCTCATACATCCTTTGTCAACAAGTCTCCAGCGAAATCAATAAATGCAAGCTCGAGCAGCAGCAGCAGCAGCAGCAGTAACAACAGCTTCATTGCTCCCGCTACGCCTTCCCTCTTGATGAAACTCGGCGGTGGAGGAAACAGCAACAATGGCATGAACGCTTCGCCATCCAGCGTACCTACCATCTCGTCCTCGTCCGCTGTCGACAATATGTCTGTCCTTCCAGCTGCCATGCTTGAAGATACCCCTTCCTCTAGCAAAGCAAAGCCTGAATCATCCAAACGTCGCCGCATATCTCAGCAATCTGCAGTGTTTTCATCTCCCGGTTTATCACCAAATGATAATAGCAACCTCGTTTCCCCTGCTGGTCCTCGCCCTCAGCAATCCCCTAGAGCACTCAAGCCCTTGATCTCTCCCTCTTTACACCCAAACGGCAAGAGGCTCTCCACCATCGAAGAAGAAACAGCCCGTGCCCTGCTCACCTCCAAATCAAACTACGAGAACCTCAAGGAAGGCAAGGCAAAGAGTCTCGGCATCGATTTCAATACAACCATCCAATCTGGCATCGAAAACCGCCGTTCAGCACACAAGGCAGCTGAGCAGAAACGTCGCGACACACTCAAGCAGAGTTTTGATTCATTGCGCACCGAGATTATCGAAGCCATGGTGGAAGAGGAAGCTGAGGAAGCTGGGGATCTGGAGGAACTGCGTAACACAAAGGAAAAGGATGTCAAACAAATGAGCAAAGTCGTGCTGCTACAGCACTCGTATGAATACATTTTACGACTCAAGAGCGATAATAAGCGCAAGGACGAAAAGCAAGCGCAAATGCGTCAAGAACTCATGGCTCTGCGCAAACAGCTGGGCTTGCCGGAAGTGACAGAAGAAGAAAGAGCTCAGGAGGAAAAAGAGAAACAGGAGGAAAAGGACAGAAAAGAAGCTCGGTTACAACGTTTGGAAACGGCTGCTGCTGTAGACGAAGGTAGCAGTTGATTATCTTGATCATTTACACTTGTACATTGCATTTACTACACATCTTTTCACTCTTAATCTCTTGTAATTTCAACACTATACATACAAATAAATTAATTTGGCTGAACACACACACCCAATCATGATATGTGGGTTGTCCTTTCATCACTTGATGGAATTTTAAGAAGACAGAATATACAAGCGCAAGGATGCACCAGGCACTAGAATTTTGAGAAAAACGGAGCGGTCTGTAGATTGAGGACATGGGGGTCCAGGAGCTTTGTGTATGGCTGATACGGTCTTTTCGAAATGCTCATTGATTTCAATACAAAATGCTACTCGTTTCACTGTTTTTCTTATCAAATCGAGTTTTGACATATTTAAATGTGCAGAGCAACTGAATATAGTCAATCTGGTTGGGACCTCAGGTATACGCGATAAAGCTCCTATTAATTTTTATTCACAGATGCACTCGGTGTGAGTAAAAATGTTCAGTCAGGCACAAATGTGCAGTTCCCATCATATAAAACGGTCCTAAAAAGGACTCGATTTGCGAATCCTGAAAGCTATAAAGCTGCAGCTTGTTTCTCACTTCTTTCTCATCTAGTCTGTCTCTTTCTTCTACTTGTATTCTACTTTGATTCAATCTTTGAATTGAGCTTTGTGTTAGAGCTGTGAATTAGAGCGAAAAATAGACATAAACCTTGATAGTTGGGAGAATTAAGTCTCATTTTCCGAATAGAATAAGAGGCAAAGCAAATGTAATGAAAAAAGTGAGTTCGCAATTGTAAAATGAGTTGGTTACTTTGGGAAGTGCTAAGACGAATTCACCCACACTCATCATAAGGAAATGTCTACTGCCGTGTACATCCATGCTGCCTAATAGATACAACTTGAGGAAACTACTGCTTCTAGGAAGCAATAGTAAGATTTATCAAACATACAATGGCTTGTGGAGATAATACAGGATCAAAGCGATAAAGTTTATTTAAGAAATGTTACATAATCACATTGACAACAAATGATAGACACTTTATGTCGTACAAAGGGTCCTGTGTAGTAATAAAATTTGACAGCCCAGGGGAGACTCAGATAGTTTGTGCTTGCGCATTGTGATTTAATCACCACCTCTGTCTGGCCAAACAATCTGCCTAAAATAGCACTATCGTTTTGCATCT
>JAXQGS010001311.1:0-10316 GCA_037040325.1 Mucor sp. M7501 | reverse complement strand
TGTTTGCGAGATACAAGCGATTTAAACCCTTGATTTTACAGTGGTAAATACCTTTGAGGGCTGCTCACTGAACATTGCGCTTATAAACATTTGGCTTGATGGTCTGTAGCTTATCATCTAGCGAAACAGTGCATTATTAAACTCTTTGTTTATTAAAAAGCGCGAGTTTCCCAGAGGATTTCTGCACAGATTTACCCAAAATCGACGAAAAACTGTTTTTGTAGCAGGTATTGAATCGATTGCCTGGCATTGTGTCGTTTGACGGATGAGCGAAAAGGAGGATGTCTCTCGCCCGACTCTGACATAGCCTTCTTTTACTATTAGAAACCACATATCGTCCAACAGATGAACAGAATTGACTCATTTCGTAAGATTCAGCATTCACCATAGCAAAGCAAAGGTCAACTGTTTTTCACCACAGTTCGAGGGGTGGAATACAGCTCGTTTCCAAATGTGTCATGGTATCCAAAATCTGGTGTCTTTTGTGCACATTACTATCTACCAAGGGCATCTGATCTATGAGTAGACAACTTTCAAAGACTACCGACCTAAATGAAAACATCTACTTGTGCCCTATTGCTATATACTTCTTTGTAGCTAAAATAGCTCCAAACAGACCTTTCAGCATTTTAGCCTGAAAACCCTACAGCAACATGAATGCGAGAAAATTTCAAGTGCGACAAATTGTAATACAACAGATTCGAAAAAAAAAGAGAGAGGAGATGGTTTTCTTTTTTTCCATCTTTCTTTCACTCCAACATGGCATTATTCGCAAATTGTATAGACTTGGCAATACATCCAGATCAAAGAATGACCAAGCTAGCATCAGTCAACTTTGTCGCGTCCTCGCGTGTATCTGAAGAGTTGGCTCTCTCTGGTCATTTAGCCTTGTCAGCTCCTTCTCAAATCATGGGACAATTTCAGTTTTTAAAGGTGTGTGTGTGTGTGTGCTGCCTTGATAGTTGCTGTTTTACTGACCTAGAGCCACACAGACACTATCGCACCCCAACCTGTGCGAATACGTAGAGATACATCGTGGAAAGCATGGTACAGTGTCGTATTTTGTGGTTATGCTGTGCAGCAGCTAAACTTGCATACACAGACCGACTATTTGTAGTATCCGAGTACTTTGACCTTTCACTACAAAAGGCCAGAAATTTGGACTCCAAAGACCCACCACCCGTCAGGTAATTTGCACACGGTAGACAAAGGCATGACCGCCATGTACTCAAGATCCATACACAGCATGACGGTATTGAAGCAGTGGGCATTTGAGATCTTGTCCGCATTGCAGTTCCTAAGGGAGAATCACATCATTCATGCCGCACTCTCGCCCACAAACATCATGCTGGACAAGGAAGTAGGGTTGATCATCAGCGACACATGCGGCACTGTATACTCACGAGATGCGTATGCCTTTAGAATCATGTCAAGCTGTTTGGATACGGATTGCATTACATGACAAGCGGTGGCCGAGACGTGGACTTTCCTATAGGCTACCCGACCTATTTAGCCCCAGAATGCTTGGACAACATCAGCAGTGTGGGTTTCGACAAACGGGACATATGGGCGACAGGCGTGATTTTGGTAGAGCAATACACACGAAATTCGTTTTGGACTACGAGCGATGTGGGCTTGATCTTTGATACACTGATGACGCTGAGAGAATGGCATCAAGAGGATCCAGCGTCCAACATCTGGCAGCACGACGGAATCGAGTCGCTGGATATCAACAAGAGCATACTGGAATTCCTGCAGAAACAAGATATCCAGGACAAGGAGGAGCTCTCGTTCCAGCAGTTTATCACCGAGTGCTTGGACATGTCGGTGGAAAGGCGGCCCAGCACAGTCCAGGCACTGTCCTCTGCCTTTTTTGCGCATGGGCTGGTGCCTGTGGATACCGCAGCTTGGGTGGAAGGGCCCATCTTGGCATCGGATGTAGTGGAGCCCGAGACAATTGACACGCAGAACAGCCAGAGCCAAGAGGACGTCAACGGCGCACTGCAGGGACTGCCAGTGTCTCAAATGTACAACTTGTGGAAATTGGCAGGTGGAGATGTCGAATTGGATCTCGTAAAGAGAGGCGTGTTTTTATCGACGCCCGTCATCAAGCGACTGCCTCGTGTGTGCATGATGCCAGAAGGACTCGAAGTAGGCGACAAAGTAACAGACACAGCGCAGCTCTATTCAGACGCCATCTATGTGCTTGGATTCAAAGAATTATACCAGCGTCTCGAGGAGGGCAGCAAAAAGGTCGCCTCTGACAAGTTTGAGTGGGACACAGACTACTTTATCTTGGTGGACGAAAACGACGTCAACTTTTTACTAGACGCTGACGACGACGACGACGACGACGGCAGCAGCAGCAGCAGCAGCACCGGAAAAGACGAGAGCCACGATGCATCGCTGACTGAGGCAGAGGCATTGGCCGCCAACATCAACGACCTGATGTTCACAGACGACTTGCTGACGTCTGAGCCTGTGTCTGTTCAGTCCAACGGCATGCCAACGCCTACAACGCCTTCCTCGTCTCGTTCCCGCGCCATGTCTATGAATTCAGTCGTGGGCAGATCGCGATCCGCCTCGTCGCTGTCCATGAACAGCACCGCCTCTATACCAAACCCGCCCAACGTGCCAAAGCTACCCTTGTTCCTGAGAGAGCAGGACATCAATTACCAGTATTACCGCCAGACGCTGTTTTCAGAACTGCTTCGCCAATACCCAGCCTCCAGAAAAGAGATTCTGCACCACGCCAAGGTGGACATCCCGCCGTTGCTGCGAGGCAAGGTGTGGGCCGCTGTGCTGGGCGTGCGTGGCGATGTGCAGCACGAATACGAGCAGATTGAAAAGTGCGTCGACATGGGAGCTGACAGACAGGTAAGGGCGTGCTTGGGCTCCAGACCAGCATATGTTGACGAATACGTAGATCGAAGTCGATGTGCCCAGATGCCACCAGTACAATCAGCTGCTTGCGTCCTCCACGGGCCACGAGAAGCTGCGTCGCTTGCTCAAGGCCTGGGTGTCAGCCAACACCAAGCTAGTGTACTGGCAGGGCCTGGATTCGCTGTGTGCGCCGTTCCTGACGCTCAACTTTAACGACGAGGCCATTGCCTTTGCATGTCTGCAGAAGTTCATCCCCAAATTCCTCAACAACTTTTTCCTGAGCGACAATGCGCCAGTGCTTCAAGAGTACCTGGCCGTGTTTCGACATTTGCTCAGTTTCCACGACCCTGAACTATCGAGCCATCTGGACACCATTGGCTTTATGCCGGATCTCTACGCTATTCCGTGGTTCTTGACGCTGTTTACGCGTAAGTGTGCGGAAAGAGTTAGTGAGCAGGCGATACTGACGAGCCTGTTTGTAGATGTGTTTCCCCTCGACAAGATTTACCATCTGTGGGATAAGCTGCTCGTGGGCCCCTCGTCGCTGCCCCTGTTTGCTGGTATTGCTATTTTGCGTCAAATTCGAGACACCTTGCTGTCCTACGAGTTCAACGACTGTATTGTGTTGTTCTCGGATAGCTTCCCCAAGGTGGACATTGAGAAGTGTGTACAGAGTGCCTTGAACATGTGCAAAGTGACACCTCCCAGCGTGTCATCGCGCGTGCACGGACCAGATAATCGCGATGACAGCTTGGAAGAGAAGGGCTCGACTGGCGCTGAGGAACAACAGCAGGCCAAACAGTGGTGGCATGAACCCATCTCTATCGAGACCAAAAAGGCGGAATTAGCGCCACGCTTGTCGATAAGTGATATTCCCAAGATCTTGCCCTACGCTCTGGTGCTAGACATACGACCTGAATCAGAGTAAGTACTACTCTCACTATGCGAAAAACATGCTAATTCCTTTCTGCATCAGGTACGTCAAGGGCCATGCTCCTTCTTCTATGAATGTATTGGCCTCTCAATTATCTAGCTACGCCAACATTCTAAAGAAATTGAACCGCAAATACCACGTAGTCGTCGCCAAGGAGGGCGAAGGAGGACCCGAGGTAATCTCCATAGAGGATGCGTGTGGGTTCAATGACATGCTAACTCTCTCTCTCTCTGCTCTAGTTTGCTGATGACCTTGTGAGAAGAAACTTCCCCAGAACAGCACTGCTACAGGGTGGTATGGAGGCATTCGAGACCATCAGCGATAAGTCAGCGCATTTGTGTACCTGTAGACCACAGAAGCAAACAACCGCAGGCTTCAAGGGTAAAGGATCCGAGCCCCCATTTGTAATGTGGAGATGCAAAGTGCCACCACCATTGAAAAAGAAATAAAGCTTGTATCCACACGTATATATTTTATTCCATTTACAAAGCTGTACCTCTCTCGAGATTTTCGCGAATTTCTTTAGTGTACTTGTCATAGAATCTTGCAATCTTTTGGTTAAAGACACGATTCTTTTCGTTGATCCATGAGATATCGTCGGGTTGCTCTTTGCGATCACGAGATCTTGTTTCACGCTGTTGAATTCTAGCAGAAAAGTTAGCATCAAGCATAGCAACACTTGCAGATCAACGTACTGTTTCTTGGTTTCCTCTGCCAGTCTGTCCACAGCCTCCTTGGATGGTTTGTCGTCGAGTCTTGCATAGTCTAACGAATTTGCCATGGCAGAGATGTCTGAAGGATCCTCGCCATTGCGGATAGCACGCTCGATATCCAGCATTCTCTTTTCAGTGTAGGCGCCCATATCTGGCTTGAATTCTGACATCAAGCGAATGTATTTCTTGTGTGCTGCCTGCGAGTGATCTGTAAAACCGTGGTTGGCCATCTTGGCCTTCTTGGCCATCTTCTTCTCCCATGCAGCAGCTGATTCAGCAGAGTACTTCCAAAACTGCTTGCGCTCGTAATCCTCTCCCTTGTCCTCTGCCTCCTGCTTCTCTAATAGCTTTAATGCTTCTGCCTTTTTTCGTTCGTCTCTGGCTTCGAGCTTGGGGTTTTCTTTGCTACGCTGGAATTCGAGATTACGATCACGACGATTGCCTTGGTCCACCTCAGTTGCCTGATGCCTGTGGTTAGCACATGTACGGCTCAATGGGCTTCATTCCGCTTACTCTGCGTCTCTTGAGTTCCTTCAATTTAGCCATGCGGTCAGAGAGAGACGAGCTGGCGGCATCGCTCTTTGCTGGCTTCTCTTGTGGCTCTTGCACTTGCGATGCTTGGTCTTGTGGCTCCTCCTGCTCCTGCTCCTCCTCCTCTTCCACAGTCTCTGAATGCTTGCGTTTTACTGAAGTGTGTTCAATCTTTGCTTCGACATCTGGAGCCTCCACTGTTGTCTCTACTTTTACTTCCGTCACAACCTTCTTTTGTGTCTTTTTGGCTGCTGCTGCTGTCTTTCTCTTTGGAGGCATCTTTTATCGTATCAGTGTTGTGTGTATAAGCAAAAGCTGTGTAAAAAAGAAAAAAAACTATTCATGAACCGAAGGTTGGCGGTGGTGGGTGGTGACTTGAATAGGAGATCCTGTGCCCTCACTCACACTCACACTCACACTCACACACAGACACATCAAGGATTCTTACTAGTTTACATGTTTATTTACGACACTTTTTTTAGTTCATATTTAATGCTATACTATATCCAAGGCTTCGTTTATACGCCTAGGTCGGAAAAGGGCAAATGGTCAATGTTGGTGGTAATGGCAAAGCGGTATAATGGTCGAGGTTCTTGGGCAATGTGCTCACTGATTCGTATTTGGCCGCCACAGACAAACGATCTCAGCATCAAGCAATTGGCATCCAATGCGTCCAGCGTTCTCGTTGTGATGGTATTTGATTGTATGATGGTAGGTGGCAGTGTCACTATCAAAGTATCCAGTAGTCTGCAGTGGTTGGCTATAGCGATCAGTCCTTCGTCTGATAAACAGCCGCACTGATGAATTATCAAAGTCTTTAAACCAGGACAATGGCTGGCTAGAGGTATAATGTGCTGATCTGACAAGTAGCATTGGTTTATACAGAGGGTATGCAAGTGGGGACGCATTTGATCTTGGATGGCCATCAGCAATGCGTGCAGTACTTGAGCCGCGCATTGATGTGTGTGGATTTCAGCAATCCCTTGGTTCAATTGAAGACAAAAGAATTGCTTGAGCTTTACACTTTCTTCATTAAAGTCCAAATGGCTCAAGGACAGTATCTCTAAGTTTAGCTGAAATAGCTCGGCGAATAGCTGATCTGGTATTGTCTCGAATGTGTTGAGATGAAGTGCCAGCCCTGACACCCAATGCTGGTAGGGATGTCGTGGCGTTTGCATGTGCAGAGTGTTGGCCAGCTGCCGGAACGCTGCGAGGCTTGTAATGTACGGCATGTTCCATAACTGCTTTAGTGCATGCGGCGATAGTGTTTGACATGTTTGGCCAAATTCATACATTGTCCCTTGATCAGCAAACTGCAAAATGACCAATATAACATCAAACGGTATCATTTCAGCTGTCATGATAGGGGGGTGAGTCGCCCTGTTCAAGCTCCAAGTGCGATTTCGCTTACCAAGGCTCTGGAGAATGAAGAGAGAAAAGAGTGCTGTAACGGAAAGAGAAGCACAAAAAAGCAGGTCTTCTTGTACGCAACTTATCCGTCAAGCCGGTCATCATGAGGATGATAACACTAAAACGATGTAGTTGGATTTGGGAATTTTCAACTCCCCTAAATTACGATCAAATTTTCTCGTCGTAGTACTCGATTGCTGTTGCCCTTGTGTGCTGGAACAGTGGAAGGATTTGAGCGGGGAGATCGGGTGGGGGTGGGGAAAGGGAAAAAAACCACAAACAGATGGGCGGCAAAAGTGGGGGACATTTATCGGATTTTGCATTATACATAAACCAGCAATTATGGTCTGTATATTCTATCACATACGGCCAGCATCACTCAGGGGGGAGAGTAGTAATAAAGGAAACACAATGGGCGTACAATGAGAATTGTGATCGATGTCAACTCTATTTTGGGTTTTGTAACCAATTCATATGAAAATGAACTGCCATTTGCGAAATTTACATTTCCCAGCGTGGCCTGATTTTTCCACCATACAATTCGCATGTTGACAGGTGATGGCTCCCATTCTCTTGTATTGGCACATCCTCCATTGTTTATATATCCTGCTGGCGACAAGATGGTTGACTAGGAACAAAACTTAAATTCAGCGGCTACACTTCTAATTGGAACAAATGCTTCTCAATTGAAACGACATCAACTAGAGAAGTATTCCTTTGCGCAACATTAGATCAAGTTTGATGAGCATGGATTTACAGGCCGCTTTTCTAGAAGAATAGCGTATATACTCTCATTCCAGGCACAGTTTCGAATGAGATGTAAAGACTGCGTGCAAGTTGGCTATTATCTATGCATGATTTGCCTCCAACGACATGTGCCTAGTATTGAAGCAAATGGCATTTCAAACGAAAGTGCTCCGGTATTTTCGAAAAGTTTATAGTACTGTACAACGGCATTGCATTGTTATTCGCCTTGTTTCAGACAATAGTTGCCAGGCTCTCTCATAGTCTGCCGCCGTGCTACTACTACCAGTCGAGAAAGACGCCAAATCCACAGCAGCTACATGTCTGTTTGTGGGTGTATCGAAAAGTTAGATTTAGCCACATTTATAAAAATGGTAGTCCTGAGAAAAAACATGCCATATTCGGTTGTAGTTAGCCCTACTCTTTAGACCTTCAAGTACATTTTACTCAAGCTCATACCATCCTAACGTAACGATGACATGATTTTATTGTGTCTCCATAGATGGTACATGGAAATTGTAGTTTCCCATGATACTAGGGCTGAAATACTTCTTATTTATCGAAAAATGTGAGTCTAATATTAATGCCTGCACATAATAATCAAATTGTATTTACTTTTCAAGAGCTTTCCGTCGTTGAAAAAAAGCCGTGTAACTGCTGATATCAAACCTTTCTGGTTTCTCTTTAGTACCACAGAGAGCATATGTCTTTAATTAGCAGTGTTTTGGTTGGTATGCACCGTCTGGATATACAAACGTCGCTTGATTCCAACACCAACAGCAGAAGCGCTTTCCTTATGAGAGTGGTATAGCGGTTACCTACCTGTAATTTAATTTGATGGTATATACTCATCTGCAACCTAATCATAAAGAGATACAATCACGTTTGGCAATTGGTTATAAATAGGGCGGTTATCCATAACCGCGGACAACTGCGCATTGTGGCACAACATATCAGCAAACCACATAGGAATAATGTGTTGTGGGCTTGACTTGCTTCATCATTGAAACGTGCCTGCTACATGCACATGCTGATTTGTAATCATAAAGAATAGAAAGAAGCGTATTTTTACCTTAATGGTCAACACTATATCTAGCTTATCACTAGATATTGGATAATACTGCTTGAGATGGCTCCTGCGTACTGTGATCGCTGTCCTCGTCCAGGGAAAAGTGAATTGGATCTATTTTTCAATGGAATTTTGACCTTCTCCATTAGTAACATTCCGAACCTACTCTTTTGAGGCAAAAAACTGATGTAGCTCTTGGGCAATTTTCTAGAACAATTATGACTTATTCTGGCAGCCAGCAGATAATAGTAAATGTAATTTTCCAAATGTATTTTGGGACAACATTACACTATTTTCAGAAATTATTGGGACATTTTGAAAGAAAAATTGGTACATAGTGTATTCGTATTCGACTCGTCCCTCTACCCAAGTAGACCCCATCCTCTGGTTACCGATGACCTGCTCGGAACGCAGTCGAGTTCTTCGCTGGCATCTTGGCTGGCTACCTGGTGTTAAACCCAAAGAATGCCCCTTTCATCCTGATCACAATTGGAGTTGTCAACATGTTTTTGAATGCCTATCTGTTCACGGGGTATTACTATTTGCACCATTTTCAAAATGACCTATTTCAAATTGTCAAGTTTATTTAAACTATAACGTTACTTGATGAATACAGGGCAAGTTCGCCTACATTAGAAAGATAGAGCGACTCAATTTATCAGTACATCACACAAGAAATGAGTGTAATTTTACGTCAGGGGATGCTGATTTATCAACATTTCCGCATTATAAAAGTTTGGTGGTCAGCAAAGCGTCTTTTCTTTCCTTTCTCATGTTATCATAACAAAAAGATCACCATCCGAAAGGTATGTATCAAAGTATCTTTGCATACTCATGGCCTCAAGTACAGCAAACTGATGATTGTATTTCTAGGATGGTGCAAATAGTAATGATTGATGGTGCAAATAGTAAAACCCTATACCTTGACAGTATTGCAACATCAAATCAGTACCATTAACAAAGATATACCGCTTTCTTTTATCGACTTTCAACTTGTGGAATATGAAAAATTTATGACACTCTCAAAGACACTCAATCAACCACATTTGGGAGAAGCTGTAAACGATGCGAAATCAAGAGCTCTGACAATCAAAAGGAAATATGAAGAGCTGTTTACTGCAGAATACTCCAATAAAAGAAGCAGGAGTATCTCCCAACCGCCAATAACATCCACAACCACCACCACCACAGTTGACAGGAATGGTAGCAAGCATGAAGAAGCCATGGAATTTGTCGCTGAATATAAAAGAAAGGCAACGGAGCAAGGAAAAAGAATGAGTTGGATCGCTTGTCTACAAGAAGGGAATGATTTAAACCTTTGGAATTACATATAAAAATTCAGAATCATTGCGACAACAATTTCTCAAGTATATCAAAAAAGAAAAGCTAAAGGAAACAAATCCTGATAATATGTAGTATAGTATGCTGTAATAAAACACAAAAAAAATTGTATACACTGGGGAAGCAATTCAAGCTGAATTACGGTAATCTTTAGTATTTAGTCCCTTTCTTGCAAGCTTTCAAATTCATTATCATCAACTTTACGAGTTGCAATCCACCCCTCCCCCTCCCCCGAACTATGACCTTCGTTCTAATGGAAGTACACAGCTCGCGCCTGCAGCAGGCTTACACAAATAGTGCAATGTTGAATCTTGCGAAATGAATCAATCCTGTTTATCTGTTGGACGATATGTGGCTTCTAACAGTAAAGAGAGGTTATGTCAGAGTCGGGTGAGAGACATCCTCCTTTTCGCTCATCCATCAAACGACACAATGCCAGGCGATCGATTCGATACCTGCCACAAGGCGCCCAGAAGCAGTTTTTCATCGATTTTGGGTAAATCTTTGCAGAAATCCTCTGGAAAGCTCGCGCTTTTTAATGAACAAAGAGTTTGATAATGCACTGTTTCGCTAGATGATACACTACAGACCATCAAGCCAAATGTTTATAAGCCCAATGTTCAGTGAGCAGCCCTCAAAGGTATTTACCACTGTAAAATCAAGGGTTTAAATCGCTTGTATCTCGCAAACA
>JAXQGS010001309.1:0-10781 GCA_037040325.1 Mucor sp. M7501 | reverse complement strand
AAAAAAAAAAAAAAAAAAAAAAAAAAAAAAAAAAAAAAAAAAGTGTGTGAAAATTTATTCATCTCTCTCTTTACCTTAATTATTGCAGCCCCCATTGGATCAAACCATAGCAATGTAGGTGGCCTCCCACTTCAATTCTATGGCCAAATGGGTGCAGGCCAACTTACATTTGCAAGCGAGCAAATGGGAAATGAAATATCAGTGATAAGTGATTTCCTCGACTCGTTAGGATCTGGCACAGATCAAGCCATGTACAACAACAACAACAACAACAATGCCAACACACCTGCTACTGCACCCACCACCACTGTCAACACAACTGAACGCTTCTTTCTGACAGCTGCAGATCCCTCCGATGGCAAATTAGAAGATCGCCTTACCGAAGTGATTAACGCCAAATACGAGGCTGGTTTCTTGAAACCCTACAACTATGTGAATGGGTACGCTCGATTGCAGAAATACATGGACAATAACATGTCGGCTTCCAGTAGACAGCGCATTCTGAATGTGATGGGCACGTTTCGTCCTGCATTCAGATCTGTGGCTCAGTCATTGACCGACATTGATTTGATCCTCGTTGAAGAAGCGTTTGAGCGTTTGTTGCTGGACTATGACCGTGTATTCAGTTCAATGGGTATACCGGCTTGTTTGTGGAGACGTACAGGTGAAATTTACAAGGGAAACAAAGAGTTTGCTGCACTCGTCAATGTGCCAATCGAAAACCTGAGAGAAGGACGATTGTGCATCTACGAACTCATGGCAGAGGAATCGGCTGTCAATTACTGGGAGAAATACGGAAACATTGCTTTTGATCCTGGACAAAAGGCCGTGTTGACATCTTGCTTGCTTAGAAGTCCAAATCCCGAGAATACAAGTGTCATCTCATGCTGCTTTTCCTTTACCATTCGTCGTGATAAATATAACATTCCTGTAAGTTGAAGTTGTGGCCAAAGGCATTCGATGAATTCGACTAACAGTGTGTTTTGCATAGACTGTCATTGTAGGAAACTTTTTGCCCATTCAGCTACAATAATCTCAAATACTACTATCACTTCTTCTTCTTCTTTTATCCCCTTCTCCTGTCAATAATAATAATAATGTAATTTTTTTTTCCTCAATTGTCAAATATAATGTAATGTGAGCAGAACCTTCTATCCATCAAAAGGTCTCGGCTGTGAATGGATCCTCTTCAATGACTCAACATTTCCAATCAATTAAGAAAGAGTTTCATGTTTAATTGTACAAATATTAATGCCCCATCTAGCTTTCCACAAAGGCCTTTTCTGCCACCACATACTGATCTCTCGCCTTGAATAAACGTTTACATGATGCGATATTGGATGGCAATGTCATAAACATCCACGCAGCAATTGGCATGTTGATGTAGTCGAAATAATTCCTCCATGTGCGAGTTTCCTCTTTTGTCTTTTTAAAGAACTCAATGTCGATGAATCGATGCAAGTCTTCGTAGATACCCAGTGTACCAAACAGAGGAAACGGCAGAAACAAGGTGGTAAATTTCAGCACATTCCAAACTTTGAGATAGAAGCTAGACACCAACACAGGGTTCACACTAGGGTCCAGGTAAGGTCCATAGCCTTCAGGAGGATAAAAGGCGAATTGCATCAAGGGAACCGCAAAGAACATGAGCCATCCAGATGTCACTGGCACAAAATGAGTCTCCAATACCTTGAGCACAATGACAATCTTATCAAACCAGAATGTGGTGCATGTATTTTCATCCAGTTTGGCAGTGGGCCTGGTGGGTGCTTTTCCTCCCACGCCATTGGCATCCACGCAGTAGGTCGGTAGATGGAGAGCGCTGCGCAAAGTATAGGCAACATCAGCGACACCGTTGTAATGACGCTTGGCTTGCACAAAACGAGCTTTGAGGTTTTCAATGTATCCTTCTGTTTCGACGTTGGTCAAATTGATGGGTACGAAAATAGGTGTCATACGAGCTTGTCCTTCGGTCTTGAAAAGACATTTCAATGTCATATGCATGTCTTCTCCAACGGCATCAGCATCCGTATCCCAATAGCCTACTTGATCAGCTAGTTTCCAGCTCATACTGTACGTGGAACAAGGAAATCCAATGCCTCGACTGCTACTCAAGTTGGCTAGGATCATAGAGGACCATGTAATGTCTGTTACCCTGACAGCAGCTGGTACCTTGAAACAGTTTCTTCCGAAAAAGATGGGTGGGGCGTATACTCTGTAATACGGGTCCTGCGAGCGACTGAATGCCTTTTCGACCTGTTTTTATATGCGTTTGTATGTGAGTCATTATAGGTAGTCCATGTCCCTTTTGACCTATATACTACTACAAACCTCTGATACGTATAATTCAGGCACATGAGAATCCGAATCACAAATGGTAATGATGATCCTGTTCTTGTCAATGCCATGTGCAATCATTTCAGCTGTGCCCTTGCGCGCACCGTAGCTAATGTTGGAGCCTTTACCTCTTGCTTCGCCAGGAAGATCGGAAGGGTGGTTGGTAACAACAAACTGCAAGAAATCGTCTTTGAAATGCTCTTTTAGGTTTTCAGACTTGGTTCTGTGATGAACTTCAGAGGACTCCATGGCAAGAACAATGACATAATTTGTGCGTGCTTTCCTGTCGACACAAAACACTTAATCATTGTTCCTCATTGACTGCACACCCTGTATAATACTTACTTGTGGATGGCGATACGTCCAATGGTATCTCTCATCAATGCTTCAGGTTCAGCATAGTTTGGTATCACAAAAGCATGGACCAAGAAATCACTGTCATAGGTGGTGACCAAAGAAGATTCCATGTCTGTCAAATCACTGTCTGTAGCTACAGCATAGTTTGCTTTCTCCTCCTCGTTGTCGCCTTGCTTCTTTTGTTTGGCATTGTATTCATTGATGGTCTTTTTCATGCTTTGAGCTGTCATGTAGAATTTCGCTAAATGGTTAAACTGGGTGCCTAAAAAGATGAGAAAGTAGCCGGACATGCAGAGGATCCAGAAGCGGGGCAGGAAGATGGGGCCCAGAGGCATCAGCAAGAAGGAGCCAATGCAGATGATGGGAGCTATAAACTCAAAGGGGTCGTCAGCGAATTGCACCATGTTTGACTATACAAGATATGCAAAAGAAGAAAGAAGAGCAGGTGTTGGGATGTGGAAGACCTATTTTAAAAAAGGGGATTGACGCTCAAATATCGGGCTTCTTATCTCTGATTTAGAGTGCACATGTATGGCATTGATAGTGATGTCTATCGTTGATTCAGATGTCCAAAAGGCAGCATCTCTGAACAAGATGTACATTAGATGCGCTTCCATAAGGCTCATGAGCTCTTGCAAGCTCGTGTACCATGTCCACACTCTTCAGGCATTCCTTTAGCTGTCAAACTCTTTACCAGGAATTGCTTCTTTTACGGAGCAAGGATTACGCCAATGGCCACACTTTAAATGGCATGTCTTACATTAATCGAACCATGTTCCAACATCAATTAATCTCTTTGTCTGGTTGTGTTTCATAGACATGAATGTTAATGCCTCATGTTCAGATCGCCGAAATACCTTATACTGCTCAAATTAAGAATGCAGTGAATCAAACACCAATAAATTGAGTGGCAATTCTTTAATGAGCCCATAAACTTTCTTGTTGCGGGTTTAATTTGCGCGTAAACTCAGGGCAAAAACATCATGGCTATTATGTATATATGATAGTCAATTGAACAATGGAGAGCATTCTTTATTATTACAACTACTTGGGGTATATTAAAGCAAATGATATCTACGCGGTTTACACGATGTCCTTTTCCCTATAAAACACACTGGCATCATGGCACTTGATAGTGACATACTTGGCAGACTTTACCATCGCATAGGAAGGCGCCACCAGCAGGGTATGATATATTTCGTTTGTAGATCTATTGCGACGAACAAGATACCAGTCATTGGTGTCAGCTTGGTCCAGATGCTTGACATAGTGGTAAACTCGGTTGTGTAACGGTGCCAGACTGAATAGCTTCTTATGGTTGTATAGATTTAGAGTTAGCTCTCTGATACTGGGTGAATATCGATAGTTGCCTTCATCTATTTCCAGCTCTTCTAATTCGTAGCAATAATCAGATACATAGTTGTAAAAGCTATAGCGTCTGCCAAAGCTCTCTAATGAGCATCGTGTCAATTGTATCACCTGGATGTTGTGATTCATGGCTGGCATTCTGTCAACAATGATGGGGAGGTGGCCCGCGGAGAAGGATCTCAGTGATGTGCATGCTTCCAGCAACGAAACAATCGGTAGAGGCGGTGGAACGGGCATGTTTTCATCCAAATCATAGGCGTCGCCTTCATCGTCCAAGGCGCAATCATAGTTTAGATTCAATTCAACCAAGCCAGAGAATGTCAAAAGATTCGAGTCCAGTGATTGAGGTACCTGATTGAAATTGTACGTCAGCTTTTTCAATGCCTCACGAAGTCTCTTGCTTTTGCACAGTGCTATAAAGGTGCTCGCTGCAATGTCGGAAATGTCAATGTCGAGCTCTTCCTTTGTGGTTGTCGTGTGCTGCTCTATCAAGTCGATGAATTGGCCTGTCCAAGGAAACAGATTGCTTTCAAATTTCTCGAGTTTGCTGCAGTGATGAAACACTTCTCTCGCACTGCTTTCATCTACCGTGAAAGTGGGGCTGCCATTCACAACTTGTGCTTCACAGACTAGCTCCTGCAGATCTGTGTAGTTCTCAGCAATGTAGCCAAAGATGGGTATCCCTCTCTCGAAATTGGAATCGGTAATCCTTAAACTCTTCAAACTGCCAATCGAAACAGTTGCACCATTGAGTTTGCTGTAATAGTCAATGATGAATGGCTTCTCTTCTTCTTCTTGGTGTTTGACAGCTCGGTACTTGTGCAAGCGTGTAGATGCTAGTGCCAATGATTCCAACTGATTGCAGCCTTCGTTCATCAGGTCCATGTGTTCCAGATTGATATGAGCATTCATGATTGTCAATTCCTTCAAGTTGGGTGAATTTGGCAAGCCATCCACGAGTTGCGTAGTTGCTCTCAATTTGGCAGACGGGTTGATGTGGATGAAATTAAGCCATAGTGTTGTTAGCTGATAGAAAGGCCTCTGAGTATGCTTCAATATGAACAGTGTGTACATGCGATCGCTCGTTTCCTCAATGCTCTTCAAATCCGGCCATCCATCAAATAGGCTGTATTTTCGGTCATCAAAGAAGTCTGTCGTTGAGAATACGCTTTGCAAGTGTTTGAGATCCAAGGGCCTTGATGTGGGTTGCTTTTTTAGATGTCTGACAATGTAGTTTTCGCATGCAAAGTACTTGAAATGCTGGAGGCCATAAAACCTCTCTGAAAGCGCTTTGATCTGAGCAATCAAAAGTCGACCGACCAAATGATACTGCAGCGTCTTTACTCGATGTCTAAGCTCAAAGTGGTCATTAAAGTGTCGCATGAGGCGTGCGTTCTGAAGAAGACTGGTGCAGCGAACGCTGTTGTAGAGCAGTGCTCCCTGACGAATTTTGGAGCTCCAGGATGTATTCACAAGTGTGCATGTCAGTCTATCTTGAGGCTCTAGTAAAAGTATAATGTATGAGAATAGCTCTTGTGGTAGGGTATCCATTTGTAAAAAGAAAGAAAGAAAGAAAAAGGTTACATTGGGGGGAACTAGGAGAGCCTGCATCCCTCCTCTCCTCTCCTCATCTCATCTCAAGACTGTTTCATGCACACCGGATGTAGTGTTTGAAGCCTATGATACTATATTACAGCTTGTTGAGCCTCATGTCAATGCATTTCTCGGCACATGGCTTTTTTAATATATATATATATATTTGTCAGCACTTTGTATCAACATATTCACATCATTGCCGCCTCCTTTTTGCCACTGCACGTATAAAGAACACTGATGTAATCGATCAATTTTGCAAATGCTGCCATTTTTCCGGCCAAATGTCCATGAAAAATCAAGTCGAGGAGTATCACACTCTTCACCAGCATCCAACAAACCACTCCAAGAAACATATGTGCTTGTCATTAGCACAGCTTTCTGTTGACCTACGCAAACATAAGGCATGGCAATATATCAAAACATGGTAGCCTGTACGACAGCACTGCCGCATCAGCTTGATTGCAGCGCAGGCATCTCGACAGAGATGGCATCCATTACTGCTTTGATTCAATCCTACAATGACAGTGTATGCCCAACACGACGCTTTTGATTCTATTCAAATGCTGCACACAGCCATTGTGTGTGTGTGTGTGTCGTCCCTTGCCACCAGACAATTGTACATTTATATTCAAATTGCCTCGAAAAAGATCAGTTCCATTTTACCACACTTCCGTTCAGTGTAACTGTAATACGAATGACTGGCTTCCTCCTTTTCTTTTTTTGTTCTATTCGACCATTATGATTCGAGGTTTCTCATGTTCTACAATCTTACCCTCTTCAACCTGCCTCTCTTTTCTTCACCACCACCTTTCATAACAATCAACAACGAGAAAACAGTTCATGAATGACATTGATAGCTCATTTAGGGAGCAGCAAAAGCTGGAGGATGCTGTCACCTTCAAGGCAATGATGATTCAACTGTGTATCAATATCTTCTTTACCGTATCAGTTTTGATTCTGTTCAGTTGGTTGAGGCCCAGACATGCCTTTATATACGCACCAAAGACAAAGCTATCCAAATCAGAGTAAGTCGCTATAGCAGCATACACGAGCCACCGACCACTGATCTAACATTCCAATATCGTCTATAGTCTCAGAAGACCTACAACACTAGGCCCAGGATGGTTTGATTGGATAAAGCCTGTGTTCAAAATCAAGGATGATGCTCTACTGCAATACATTGGATTCGATGCCTTTGTATTCATCTATTTTACAAGGATGCTTAGACAACTGATCATTGTGCTGACCATCATATCCATGTTTGTGTTTCTGCCAGTCAACATTTTAGCAACATACAATACCGGGTAAAGTGCAAACTTGTATAATATGGCGAATTAGGCTCATGTTTATAGCGTACTAACTGTAAATTCGCCACTTGTTACACCAACATGTAGTGATTGGCCACCAGCCCCCGGTTTAGACTTTATGTCAATTTCAGCAATGAATTATCAGTACGGAAAAGAGAGCAAAAAGACAAATACGCTGTGGTATTGGTCGCCTACTATTGCAACGTGGTTTTTCTCAGCCATTGTCATTTTGCAGCTATGCAGATCATCCGAACTTTTCCTTGGATTTCGTCGACACTATTACACGCAGCAGGAAGCCAAATTGAAATCACAGCTTGCGTCCATGTCAGCGACTGAAGTATTGCAACATCAAAAGGACAATTTGGTCCATAGAACACTGCTCGTCCATTTCAGCTCCATGTCAAAAGCGCCGCCTCGAAGATCCAGCAGTAATGTGATCTACACTCCCAGCGCCGAAATGAAGAAGGCTGTCGAAGCCATCTCAACGTTACCTTGTCAGCAAGTGCTTACTGGAAAGTACAACACTCGACTCTATTTGCTCGTCCATGATTACAATCGCATCATCAAATCCTTGGAGCGAGTCATCAACCGCTACATGTCTCGAATCAAACAAGAGCAGTTTAAGCACAACAGCCTCGATTCAGGTACTACATTGTTGGACACCGTCTAATCGAGTCGTACTATATCGTCTAACGCACAATACAAACCAATAGAAGAATTGGCAGTAAAAATCTCTAAACTAAAGAGACCCACCATTCGACTCAACTGGAGATCAGAAAAGGTGGATGCAATCAACTATTACACAGAACGCGCACTCTCGCTAGACACGGCCATCAAACGCAATAGATCAAAGCTACAAAACTGCAACTATGGATGGGCCGTGTATCCCAGCGTATCAGCGGCACACAAAGCGTTTATCACTATGCAAGAAAACATGGCACGACAGCGCAAGACTGGAGGAGCAACTGTAGATACTCGGGAATGCGTCAGATTGCGACTCGCCCCACAACCTGAAGATATCATTTGGCCCAATATGAACATTGAACGACACACTGCAGAGCTGAAGCGATGGTTTGGATACGGTCTCTTCTTTTCCATCCTCTTTGTCTGGGGAATTCCCATTGCATTGCTGGCTGTCAGCTCAAATTTGGTCAATTTCATTCGCTTGTTTAGAGAATCCAACATCATCATCAAAAATCATCAGCTGCTAATGGGCTTGATCCAATCCTACCTCACGCCACTGCTGATGGTTCTTTTCCATGTGGGATTACCTGAACTTCTTGGACTGGTGTCTCGACAACAAGCATACAAAACCAACACTGTCGTCGAGCAAAAGATTCTGTGGAAACTCTACATGTTCTTTGTAGCCAACAACCTGGTGATATTTACGCTGGTCAACATTATGCTCGGCATCGTAGGCCAAATCACGGCACTGACTTGGGCTGGAACGCTGCAGAGCAAAAGCCTCTCGGATTACATTGTACAAATCGCAAAAAACATGTCGGATGTGTCTTCATTTTGGATCAACTATGTTTGCTTGCGCTCTGTTGGCGTTGTATTCGATTTGCTCCAAGTGGCGCCACTGTTCTTTATTGTCATGCTACCGAATCGTTATGCTGGAAGCTACAGATACACGCCTCGTCAGTTGGACAATCTGATAGGATCTCCTCCTCATTTCCAGTACGCTAAAAACTATGGACTCGTCATCTCTTTCTTCACGGCTGCTCTGGTTTACTCGGTTACTGCTCCCATTGTATTACCGTTTGCTCTGCTTTACTTTGGACTGGCCACGACTACCTTTAAATACAAGCTGATCTACATTTACGTTACAAAAACTGAAACGCACGGAAGAATATGGCCTCTCTTGTATCGCATCGTCATGCTGTCTTTGATTGTGTTTCAATCCATGATGATCTTGATTTTGAGCTTGAAGGCTGGTCTGTATCAGATATACACACTCATCCCGCTACCTTTTATCACATTCATTATTGGCCTGCTGTATCTGAAGCGCCTTAAAAGGAACAACAAGCTCAAGACGTGGGTGGATCTGAATGCCAGCGTAGATGGGCCATCACGAACAGGACAGCCATTGTCGGATGAAGGTGTGGAACTTGATGTCATTGCATCACAGAACAGTACAAACACCATCCCAGAGAGTACGATTGCCCGCGATGCTCAGCTTATCAGTAGTGTTTATATGGATCCTTGTATACATGAACCGTTATGGAAGCCAATGATCTACGATGATATCAAGCAAATCATCCCTTTGGTATACAAAGACCATCAGCAACAAGATCGCATCATCAGGACTCTTTACAGCTCTGAAGAGGGTTATCAGAGCATGGACAACACCACTCCACTGCAAACACCATCCTCTGAAACTGCAACATCCACTACAAAGTTAATACCAATGCCGGATGTCCGAATGAGTGAAAAGCAGCTTCAAATGCAAAATGTAGAATACCATCCACAACCTCCTCCACCCTCCATCAACCCAGACATAATGCCATTTTACTTTCAAGAAAGCGAAGACCTCGGTGTTGGCAGCAGCTCCCCCAGCAACCATTTTGTTCCTAGCCATCATCCTCATCCATTTACAGACGGGATGAATACAGTAATAACACCTACCGCACCTACATTAGAAGAGATGCTGCGAGACGATCATGACGATACTATAATGGATATGGATGCATCTTCTCCCTCGCCCTCCTCTCCTACTACATTTATACCCATTGCACCACCCACGTATGCTGACGTTGTTTTACCTCGTGTGAATGTCATCCAAACTGCAACAAGACAAAAGCAACCAAGAAGGCATTCTACTTGAGTTGCAACAAGTAAGATGAGCAACATCAACAACCAAAATCATACCTTATACCCTAGCAATGTTGACAAAGCCTTACTCTATTTCTTTATTCTAATAATAAACATCAATGAATAAATGCCATTGCAATAGTAAAAAAAAGCCTCATTACCAACAAAGCAGATGACATTGATTGCGAGAAAAATTAACCATGTTATATGTATAGCAGATAATTTCTGGTTTGACGTATGTTGATCAAAAAACTGACTGGGAGTTGTATAAAGAAGTTTAACGTAGAAATCTTTGGATTACCATATAGTTCTAGGTCTGGCCAAAGTTGTTGGTGGGGATAATTTTTCTGACTAGTAGTAGGGCATGTTAAATTTGCATTGGTTGATGACAATGTCGATGGGTAATCGGATAGCGTACACCAAAACACTTGAAATTAGTATTATTAGAATCTCCTTTGAATTCTGTATAAACTTGAAGGAATAGTTGCTATTGAAAATTGCTTCTTTCAAGGTTAAGAGATTTGAAGCATCCATATTTCTGCTCGCCACCCAGTATGAGCCATTTTATTTTTTTAGTACCCGCTTCGTTTACAGCGCAGTCAACTGCTTATTTGCTGTATTATTATTGGTGACTACTTTTGTCCGCAGTTCAATTCCAGCTAATATTCACCGTTTCCCCCTCCCCCCAGTTTTTGTATTCATTTTGCAATGCTTCTACTCAAAAAACGATAGCTATACAGCCGCTGAAAGTGCCTGTTTTTGTCACAACGCGCGTCAGTTCACTTGAAGAGACTTGGTTGATGGTAGTAGAGTAAGTTTTACTCACGTTTGCGCACTGGAGGTATTATATAGCGCTAATTTCTCCCTTTTTTTACAATAGGACTACTGTTTTTACGTTGGTCAGCTCCTGGTTATTGCTTGCTGGCTTGTCTATGGTGCACCTCTTGTGTTTTAAAGCTGCCTTTACAAATGGTATTATAAGGGTAAGTACTACTGGCGACG
>JAXQGS010001308.1:0-10577 GCA_037040325.1 Mucor sp. M7501 | reverse complement strand
TCTTCAAGATCGATTTCATCTTCAACGCATTCATTTTCGAGTTCTACAGTTTGTCGATTGCCGTCACTATGAGTACTGCCAGAATCTTGCTCAACGCTTGATTCATCACCAGAATCTTGCTCAACGCTTGATTCATCATCGGAATCACGAACAGTCTTCTGGCTCGCGTAATTCATTTCTCCATCTAAAGCGCCAAAATATTTCTTAGTGGGGTTACTCATTTTGATGTATAAAGTGATGAAAGAAAAAGAAAAGCAAGTACATTGGAGATGTCAAATATATTTATAGTAATGATTTGCTTTATCGGGACTGTAGTAATCGCATTAGTTTACCAGCAGAAAAAATGACCTACAACTCTTACAACACACGCATACATTGAAACCAATCAATTCACAATCATATGTAGGGAAGCGCAGGATGATTTCAAAAATAGTGAAGACATGCTCTTATGATAAACAAATAACACTCACCATTCAACTTGAAGAAACACTATCAAAAGTTGAACTATTCCACAGTTGTACAACGTTACTTTTGTCTAACATTAATAAATTAGGTTCTGATCGGCGACAAATTTATACCGGTATGTACCTTAGCATGTCCAGACAATCATTGTACTGAGCAGCTACATTGGCGAATAAAACCGCAAAAAATGTAGGCATAGCCCTACATGACAGCTGGAAATGGCACAGAGAGATTGAGAGAGGGGAGATATATATGAAAGTACGCAGAGATGTGTATGAAATGTAGGCGGGATGTATATAAAATGTAGGCAGAGATGTNGTGTATGAAATGTAGGCAGAGATGTATATGAAGGTAGGCGGGATGTGTATGAAATGTATAGGCAGAGATGTATATGAAGGTAGGCGGGATGTATATGAAAGTAGGCGGGATGTGTATAAAATGTAGGCAGAGATGTGTATGAAAGTAGGCGGGATGTATATGAAATGTAGGCAGGGGTATATAGAGAAATGGGCAGAGGTGTAAATAAATGTAGGCGTAAAAGGCATTCATGGACTGAAATAAAGAACGCTTTCATTGGATTAAAGATCCTTGATGTGAAGGGAAAACTGAAAGAAAGAACGTTCTCATTGGATTAAAAACCCCCAAGTGTTAGGGAAAAAATATGGAACTCTGAATGAGTATAAAATGAACGATTTTTGTAGTGACACATGTAACTCTTTCAGAGTACAGTGTGGTACGCAACAGGTCATTTTGCCTTGTACTAGCAAGGGAAAAATGAATGATTTTGAATGATGGGAGTTTTCACCTCGAAAATGAAGTTTTTTTATTAAGGTATTCCTATGCTCAAAACAATCGTAGGAACGCATTGGAGCATGCAAAAGTGTCTTTGGATCAATTTACTATAGTGTTTGTAGCCCTTTTCTCCAAAAAGGTATTTTTCATTTTTCGACAGTTGCTCTCCACAGACTAAAGGGATTGTTTTGAAATTAACACCATCGAATTCCTCGTTCAATTTTGCATGTATAGGTCTAGAAAAATACCTGCTGTTTGAGTAGAAGAATCTTGTGTAATTTCCCCTGAAAGGTTTTTGGATGTCCAAATCCTTGATCTGAGAGGGCCAGTGGAGTAGTAGTATCTAAAATTCAATCCCAGCTAGGCTGTGTTTTGTCCTAGCAGGTACCTTTTGTATAGCAAAAGACACTATATAGACGACTAATTGCTTTCGCGACGCTCAATATCTACGGGTATTACCCTGTAGATTTCAATTGCATGCTTCTGCATTTTGAAATCTGATATTTGAGGGTAAATGTTCAAATTGAAGTTATTGCAGACCGAATTATACTAACGATGGTGCAACTAGTATTAACTGATGGTGCAAATAGTAATAATTGATGGTGCAAAAAGTAAAACCCTAACAAATAAATGACATATAGATGAAATATAGTCCTATGTATTGAAAAGATTAAAAATTAAAAGAAAAGTAATAGCAACAATACAAGATACAAGTACAATGCGTGATACGGTAACTTGGAGCCTTCTAAAAGCAAGACGAGTCAGAACGCCCCACCACCTTTTATCTTGAGCTATGTCAAGCATCACCATACGTTCCAAGACTTTGAAAGCAGTGAGTTTCTTTGCATACTGCACCGCAACACTTGTGAAGCTGCAAGATTAGAAGCTCAAAACCAACTGAATAGTATCCTTCGAGTCAAGAACGTGAATCGTAAAGCCAAGGCATTTGTATCGTCTCTACGGACTGATGGCCTGAGATTCCTATACGACCCACAAGCTGAACTCTACTGGATGGAGAGAAGGAGTGCGTGTATTTGACACTGTGGCTAATGCAAGCCTAGAATATCAAGCATATAATGCAGTTTCTCCTTTTGTGTTAACTCTAGCAACAAAGGTAAAGTATTTATGGTCATTTGGCGACAAAGATCCTTTATGATATATTTCATCTTTTTCAGGATTTACGGAATAATGGGCCTGTTTCTATTGGCAATACGCCTCCCCGTGCGCCTCCATCTCAAGGCAACCATGCCTTTGAAAGCATCTAGTCCATCTAAAGTGATCCCTGGACTGTGATGCTGACAAGAGACCATGATTATCAAGACACCCACGAGTTCAATTATGACAAAATGTGCATAACCTCTTTTAAATGAAACTATGTTTTTTTTGATATAGTTTAGATCACTTGAATATCATCACCTTAGGCAATCATGTTGGTAGTAAGGAAAAACAGATGTACTCCAAGGAGCTCGCCTTATCTTCATGTAAACGAAGATGACAATCAAAGCCAATTTAAATAATCCTGGATCATCTAACAGCAAACAGAGACACAGTCTTTCAAAAATCTGCCATTCTCAACATCTTCCATCATTAGCCAATGACAGGCCCAAACTTAAGGCGCCCTTGTCAGACAAACTGCCCTCAACAACCTTACAACCATGATTCGTATAGCAACCAATGGATCTTGCTAGCAGTATTTGCACAACATTAACATCAACAGGCGTTCTATATCCAACATCCATAATTGAGGGCCTGGACATGATTGCATTTGTTAGTACCAACAGTATTTGAAAGCCTCGCGGAACCATTGAAATTATTGATGTTCACCCTGCTCCCTGTCAATGTTGAGATCATCATTGCTACACAGGACCAAACGAGTGGTCATTTTAATAAAAACTACTGCACATGCTGTCAATGAACACGGCTAAAATATATAGCTTGTATAGGAGCTCGGTGTAACTGATTGATTTCGTAGGAGATCAAACCCAATCTCAAGTAAAAACCATGTATCACCATTCTCAACCTTCCTTGACTAAGCACAAGACCTACAAACGAAAGGGCACACCATACACTTGTCACTTTTGTCAGTTATTAAAAACGCCATTGAATGCCAATGAGTCCTATGTCACTGCTATGCCACCGAGCAAAGATCAATACAATACAAACTACAAGGCAACATCCATGCGATAATGGCTCCGCTTGGTTTTGAAAAGGTGGGGTAATAAAAACAAGCTAAAAGGAACAAAAGGAAAAGCTGGTAGACTACATGATTGGATCTAGCTTTCCGTAGCTACTATAAACTTCCGGAAGGTCTATAATGCACTTGATAAAGATTAGATACGAGGCTGTATTATCTTTATCAATGTGGTGTGTGCGAAATGTAATCTGCTGCCCAGGGATACACATTTTTCAGGGCGTGAGGGAAAATAAGGGAGGTGTGATGGAAGCATGAAGAGAGATTAAGTCTAAAATTTCCCATATAAGGAAGGATATATAGAACGTGAGTCATGATGGGCAAACACAGGTCGTACTACCATAGATAACAGGGCCCGCAACATGTCGCTTTGGTTTGTCTCGATTTTTACGTGATAAATGGATGGATTTTATAGTAGACATGCTGCTCATGCCATATCAATGGATCCAATGAAGGTGTCTGATCGTATTATGATGGCCCTGGCTCTGCAGATGGGCTTCATGAGCAACGCAATTTACAACGCTTCACATTGGTGTTTCAAACAACGCAGATCTCTTTTTCTGATAGATTGCCTGTATATAAATCAAGCAAATCAATCTTGCATTTTTCCTTTTTTTTCTTCTTCTTTTTTTTTAATTACATATACAAACTCTAAAAAATGTGTGGTATCTTTGCTGTCTACAACTACCAAGGCGATATTGAAGCCTATCGTCAACGTGCCCTGTACCTTTCCAAAAAGTAAGTTTCTGGTAGCCTGCACATGCTGCGTTTCCAGCCATTGCAGATGCTGATGGTAGTGTATCGATAGGATTAGACACCGTGGTCCCGATTGGTCTGGCTGCTACACTGTCAAGAACCACATCTTGTGCCATGAACGTCTCGCCATTGTTGGTGTCGGTAAGTACTGAAGAAGAGGAGGAGGGGCAAATGACAGGGCAGCGTTTGCTAAAATGCCGGATGACCACTATAGGCTCTGGTGCTCAACCCATTGTCAGCGATGACGAGGAAATCATCCTCAGTGTCAACGGTGAGATCTACAACCACAAGCAGCTGAGACACGACTTGAAGGGCGAGCATCATTTCAAGACTGAATCTGACTGCGAAGTCATCATGCACATGTACAAGGAGCAAGACAAGGATCTCGTCCAAAACCTGGACGGTTTCTTCTCCTTTGTCCTCTTGGACAAGAAGCGCAACCGCATCATTGCTGCTCGCGATCCTATTGGCATCACTACCCTCTACTACGGCTGGAACTCCAAGATGCCCGAGACCATCTATTTCGCCTCTGAACTCAAATCCCTCAACGAAGACTGTGACAAGATCTTGGCTTTCCCTCCTGGCCACGTCTACGACTCTGATACCAAGGAAACCACACGCTGGTTCAACCCTACTTGGTGGGACGAGAGCAAGATCCCCACCAACCCTGTCGACTATACCAAGCTGAGAGAGTCCCTCGAGAAGGCTGTTCGCAAGAGATTGATGGCTGAAGTGCCTTATGGCGTCTTGTTGAGTGGTGGTCTCGACTCTAGTTTGATTGCTGCCATCGCTGCTCGTGAGACTGAAAAGATTGCTGCTGGTATCAAGGGCTCCGAGAGTGACGATGACACCTTTGATGAGAGTAAGTGTTTAGTAATAATTGGTTACACGTTGGTACTGATTGGTTCCACTCTTTGCTTTTCCCTTTAGGCGGACCTGCTATGTGGCCTCGTCTTCACTCCTTCTCTGTTGGCCTCCCGGGTTCCCCCGATTTGATCGCTGCTCGTGAAGTCGCCAAGCACTTGGGCACTGTCCACCACGAATACACCTTTACTATCCAAGAAGCATTGGACGCTGTTAGTGATGTGATCTACCACCTCGAAACCTACGATGTCACCACCATCCGTGCCTCTACTCCCATGTACCTCTTGTCCCGCAAGATCAAGGCTATGGGCGTCAAGATGGTCTTGTCTGGCGAGGGTGCTGATGAGGTCTTTGGTGGCTACCTCTACTTCCACGACGCTCCCGACAAGGAGTCCTTCCACACTGAAACTGTCAACCGTGTCAAGAACCTGCATACATCTGACTGTCTCCGTGCCAACAAATCCACCATGGCCTGGGGTGTCGAAGCCCGTGTTCCCTTCCTCGACAAGAACTTTTTGGAGATTGCCATGAACATTGATCCCGCTGAAAAGGTGCCTGACAGATCCATTGGCAAGATGGAAAAGTACATTGTCCGCAAGGCTTTTGACACCTCTGATGACCCATCTGCCAAGCCCTACTTGCCCAAGGAGATTCTCTGGCGTCAAAAGGAGCAATTCTCTGATGGTGTTGGTTACAGCTGGATTGATAGTTTGAAGGCTGTCAGTGAGAACAAGGTTTCTGACGAGGACTTTGCTCAAGCATCAGCCAAATGGAGCAAGGATGTTCCCACAACAAAGGAAGCCTACATGTACCGTGTCATGTTTGACCAATGGTATCCTCAAGAGGCTTGCACTGCCTCTGTTGTGAGATGGATCCCCAGAGCTGATTGGGGCTGTCCTGAAGATCCTTCTGGCCGTGCTCAAAAGGTTCATGAACAAGCTTATGAAGTCAAGAAATAAGTTTCTTTTCATTATTGTAGTATAAACACTGTATCATAGATTTTCATTCATTTTTCCTTTCAACGCCATATAAAATAAAATATTTTGTTACAATCACCATACGTTTATCTCGATGATTTGTGCGCTGGCGTGATTAACATGCGTTAAAGCGCTGTTTAAGCATCGCCTGATCTTTTCCTCCGAGCAAATGCTAGCAATGTCTTGAATGCTTATATTATCAGCCGGATGTTCAAGTTGACTCCATAGTAGTAGCTGCATGTTCTATTCTTCTAAATACATAAGGGTTCCATATTCTATCATCAGACGATATAGTGTATTATTTTGTGTAAATCAAAAATTAGAGGGTAAGATGTCAGAAAATTTCAAAGCTAAGTGATATATAGACTAAAAGTACAATGCGGTTTAAAGAAAAGAAAGGGAAACAATGCTAAGGTAAAAATGACGGCACAGCAGGAACAGGAGGCAACGTTCTTGGTGATGGGCAGAATGAAATGGGAGGTAAACGATGTGAGCGATTTGAAAAGGGAGACATGATACCTAATGGAGGAGGAGGAGGAGTAGTGATGGGCGAAGGATTTGACAGTGGTGGTGAATGAGCCAAGGATAACAGAGATCGAGCGACTTGATGTTCCTGAGGTTGCTGATGTTGCTGGTGCTGCTCACTGCCAGGATAATTGTTACACCTGTGGCAAAATTGATCCGGTGGAATAGGATTCGCAATGGCGTTATCTACCTTTTGCAGCATGGCCACTGTGCTGGATAACTGAGCGGTTAAACGAGTGACCTCTCGCTGCAGGCTGTTTCTGTACTCTCTCTGCGCATCAATGGTATTTGAACACACATGAATATCGTTGTTGCTGTTGTTGGCGGTTGGATCCTGACTGTAGCGATTGCTGTGAGCATAAGAAGCAGGTGAAGTGGATGATGGAGGATACAAGGGCGGCAGCACAAATGGCTGATGTGGATGCAGGGAGGGGGATGAGCTGGATGAAGTTGTGTTGGAGTTATTTACATTATGCTGGGGAGATGTTGTCGATGGAGTCGATGATGCTGATGAGATGGCATTATTGTGGATGCTGTTGCTGTGATAGCTGACATGTCTATAGCTGGGCGATAACGATCTTCTGCGTCTTCGTCTTGACATGTCCTGCAGATCGAAATCCTCTTCCATGCCTACCACACTAGCTCTTCTCTGGCTGTTTTCTTGGTTCAGCTTCTCTTGCGCTGCTTTCTCGTTTGCTGAGCATCTCTTTCTTCGCTTGATGACAGTTCGCATCATGGTAGCTGGTCTGTGGACCAAGTGCAGTTTGTAGTACAGCCCGCAGGCATTGCAAATGGTTCTCCCGCTGGCATCTCTTCTCCACAGTGGCGTTGTTGTCGTCTCGCAGTTGGCACAGACGGTGATTCCCGTCGACTCTTCGCCTTGCTCTGCTTCTTCTGCAACTGATGCAGCAGGCTTCTTTGCATCTTCCTTATCTTCGTCCGTCCAAGGCGGCGTAGGAGATGTCAGCACGGGTTCTTCCTCTTTGATATTCATCTTTTCCAGCGAGTGTATGGTCATTCAAGATGGATTGTATATAGTTATTGTGATAAGAGAGAGAGAGAAGAGAGAGAGAGAAGGAAGAAAATTTTTTGCCAAATTGGTTTTGAAATTGTGATGATTTTTAATATCGCGCGATAAAACGAGATAACACAAACGATAAAGAAGCTTGTTGTGTTTGATCTCTCAATCACATCCAATCATGTTGGTTTGATCCGACGCACACTTCCCACAGTAGAAATTAGAGTTTCTCGTTTTGTAAAGATGACAGAAAATGTCTGCGTGTTACCCAAATCAACATGGCTGTAAAAAAAACCAAGCAAAATGGCATGCAATGTCGTCAAATACCTCCATCGAACCTCGCTACTATTGGCATGTTTCATAACAAATCCATCGCTCAATCATGGCGGATCTTGAACCGATTGCCTTGTTTCCCGGTTGTTCCTCATGGGTATTGTATATGCTAACAACACTGGCTCTATCTCATGTCTAAAACACATGAAATCCATGTCTGCATACACTATTTATATAGGGTCATGGTATGGCTCTTTATAATAGGTGGAAGGGGATGCTCAAACCAATGAAATGGGGCATCCAAGGGGTGACAAACCTTCAAGCGAGGGGCGTACTACGGGATCACAAGAAAATACCAGATAAATACACCTGCAATATGGCAAACACTTATACAGCATAAAACCGAAAAATGTCATAGACACCCCTTTTTCTCATGACAACTATTTATTAAGGTTTGGGAGGTTTGTTTGTATACCATCTCTCTTGTTCTCATAGTCCACAGAAATACATGAATACCAAGGAAGAACACATTCAAGAGTTGAAGCGATTGAAGGATCTGTCCACTGTCCCTTCTGTCCAGAAAGTGCTGGAGGATTTGATCACGGAAAACCGTGAAATGCGAGAGCCAATAAAGCGGTCCAAGGTACACATTGTAGGTAATGGGGCCAACGAAGATGTTAAACAGCATACGTTATAGGCACAGATACAAACAATCTACATTACCACTGGCTTTGCTTGGAATCAAACACCAACATCTATCAAGTAGGTACAAGTGGACATGGCGAAGGGTAAATTAGCTCATGCTCCTCGACAGAATATACGTCAATTTCAAAGATGCTAGCACACTGTCTACAGACAATTGCACCATGAATACAACATCCAGAAGCCTCGAGTTTAACATTGCAAGTATACCATCGGCTTCCTTATGATTCATGTCGTTAATACAGAGAAAAGTAGTTTAACGACAACAGCGCGCATCACAAATTCAAAATCAATCAACTGTACAGCTTTATACAGCCTGAAAAATCCTCGTTCAAGGTGTGTGCTTATGTCTACTACCTAGATACCAGAACACTAATAGCTTGTCTATGTTTCTGCAGCTCAAAGAACACAAGATAGTGATTACCTTGACCAAAAAGAACCCTGAAAGTGTCTGGTTAGATTTAAGAATGAAATCAACCCAAAAGACGTATCAAGAGCTGGAGAGATATGAAAAGATAAACGACCTGAATCCCAACAGCATCAATAATAACCATAATGCAAACTACGATACCCCCTTCAAAGAAGGCAGCCACTGCTCGCATCATCCTGCTCAAGAGGAACCTAATAGGTAGATGCAATGAAAAAGCAATAAAATCAATCATGCATTTTGTGTATGCAGCAGCCACTATGTTTTTCCAATCTATTCTATAGCGATTGGGTCACCTTTTGTTTTGTTATCTGCTGGATTAAGGTTACAGCCCAAGACATTAAGGTTCATGCGATGACACAGTGGATAAGGCCTCAAGTAACACTGATTTTCAAGTCTCTCCTTACGGCTGTACACACACTCTCTTCTTCTTTATGCAAAACCCGGAATTCTGGACTCCCTTCATTTGAAGCGCAGAAAATGAAGCTGGGAGATCACCTAGATAAGTGATTTACGCCAATAAGCTACTATAGGCAATATGGCCACATTTGCTGTGAGATGACTGTCGATACGTTTTCTCCCTTGACATTGGTTATCATCACCGATTACTTTGGTATTAGAATTGAGAAACGCACTTTTATCTATAGTATAAATGTTTATCCAATTTAGAAACTAGAGCTTTCAAGAGGGCTCCGTAGATTCCTTCTTGATAGAACCCTATCAAGGCCCTTGGCTGCATATGATTTGTCTCTCAATTCATCAGTCAGTATGAGCGCGTAACTTCTGGGATCATACATGGGCTTTGTATTTGCATGGTTATCGCTCCTCAAACAAGGCATAGCTTTAGAAAGAAGGGTTTTTTTTTTTTTTTTTCTTTTGTAAAGTCAATGTCTGATTCATGCCTTTTTCAATATTTTTCAATGCTGATTTCTACTCAAAGGTCAGAAGAAAATCAGTGTGCCTTTTCTTCACTTGAGGAGCCTATGTGGAAATATGATTAATGTACGGAAACAATGAATTTCGAGGCCATCATGTTGCCTATACAAGCAAATGCATTGGTATTTAGAGATGGTCGTATGAGAGGTCGATCTGGATACAAGCTGTAGAATACCTATAAAGAGGGGTACGGTTTGAAGTGCATTTTAATTCTGGATAAGTTTGCTATTGCTCAGAAGAGATGGTTACCGTCAAGAGTGTTGTTACATTCTAACACTGATAAGGTGAGATTTGGATCATAAACAATCAAACTATTCGACTTGTTAATGTTAGAGCTTTAAAATAGCTGATCCTTATACTATTGGTTTTCTTTCCAGACGACGATGAAGCAATTTAAGCTTTCGTAGCTTGCATCGTTGTTATTGTTGAGAAATCCACCATAATTTCTGAAATTTGTTGACTTTTATTAACAGACGTTATGTACAAGTAAAAGTCATTGAATAACTATACAAATGCTGGTTAGATGTCTAGCCAAAACACAAAAGATAAGATACAGTTAATTACTATTGCGTTTTATCATTGCTTTTATTATTTTGGTTGAAGTTTTATTACAGTAACTTCAGTGGTTCATCTCACTTGCTGTCCAGTCTTTCA
>JAXQGS010001307.1:0-10223 GCA_037040325.1 Mucor sp. M7501 | reverse complement strand
TAGGCCTAGAGAAATACCTGTTGTTCGAGTAGAAAAATATTGTGTAATTTGCCCTGAAAGGTTTTGGGATGTCCAAACCAAGAATCTGGAGGATCAGTGGACGCTTCGGAATTCAATCACAGCTAGGCTGTGTTGTTTTTGCCCTGGAATCTATCTTTTGTGTAGTAAATGACACTGTAGACGTCTAATTGCTTTCGCTACGGTAAATATATATCGGTGCCACACTGTAGGTACCAATTCCATGCTGCTTCATTTTGAAATTCAACATATGAGCATACATGTTAAAGATCCCTCCTTGCGTACTAGGCACGTTTCTTGGGTTCAGATAACAGCTGCGATGAGATGTCCTGCTTTGTCTTTCTAAGGCGTATCGGCACGGATCAGCCATATCTGATAAACAATGAAAATGGCTACCCTTGAAGTCTAATCATATGAACTATATGTACTTATTAACTGCCAACTCAGAGCTGGATAATTTTGATAATGTCCTAAATGCAAACGTTGATGCGTCATGTTCTTGGGAGGGGCAAAAGGTTAAGCTCCTCACCATTACTGGCTTCGTCGGCAGTTCTAATAAAGTTGACAGCCCTGATCTGACAAACACATATACAACATTTATCCATTGCCTCAAATAGTATCTTTAGATAGAAATCACTCTGACCTCAGTTTATTTGGGGGGTTTTCCACACAAAAGAACACACCAAAAACTCACATTCAATAAACCAGGTACCTGCATATTATTATTAAGCATTTTTCTAAAGAACTTTTATTTCGCTTAATCTGATAACGCCGCTGAGTTGATGATGAGTTGATCGACAACAACAATAGTTAAATGTTGATAACCTTAATTTAATTTCAAGGATAAAAGGCAACAAAAGAAGGATTTTATCCGTACATCATGAGCTGATTTGTAATAAAGCTATATATATGATACAATAAAAATCAGATGGTTCCTATGTAATTAAGCGGTGAGAGCTGCAGCAGTAGCGAGAGGCTTTTCGACCAAGAAAAAGAACATTGGAGTAAAGATGCCCATTTCACCGCCGGCAACTAAATTATCCGCAGCTGCATTCAACAGTTGAGATGTTTCCAAAACACCAGAGGGAACCAGACCAAACTTATCGAGGAACGTCATGAGTGTGTTGGTATAGGTGCGACCGACCGAAGAGCGAAGGAACCCGCGCAATCCACCGTCAGGGGCCTTCAACGTATTGTACCAAGGGTTCGTAGCGCTATCCACCACACCCATATCGCCTTGCTCCAAGATCTTGAACCCAACAGCCTCCAATGCTTGGATACATTGCTTTGTAGTGTACAATTTAGAAATGGAATTACCCAATTCGATAGCATGTACAATCTTCTTCATAGAGACATCATTTTCGTCATAGACATCCGTTGTGCACCACTCATAGCAAGCAAACTTACCACCTGGCTTTAATACACGATAGATTTCACCGTATACTTGCTCGAGACGAGGTGCATGCACTGTTGCCTCGACAGAAAAGACGCTATCAAATGTCTCGCCTTCGATGGGCATATTGGTAAAGTCACCCTTGATGAAACTTGTGTAATTTGATAATCCGTATTTGATAGAGTATGCTTCACATCGTTGCAATTGATAAGCATTGTTGTTGATGCCAGTGACATGAGCCCCATTAGATGCCTTGACGACTTCCCTGAGAGGGCCACCTACACCGCATCCCGTGTCCTGGTATACATGGATTTCATCAGACTCCATGGTATACTTGTGGCAATGTGTATACGCCATGTACTTACCAGCACCTTCATGCCCTTCTTCAATCCCAGTTTCAGGGCTAAATAAGCTTCATGACGATTGATGTTTTCTTCAAACGAGTCGCCTATAGACAAACCGGTGTGAGATGAATTCGTAATGCCATCTTTTTCCAATACCAACCTTTGTATAATTTTGCAAAATGGAATGATTGACCCCATCCGTATTCATAGAAATCAGTTACCAGGTCATAGAATGAGTTGGTCATGTTTTGAGCTTCATGGCGTCTTTGCTCTACGTCCTTTTCGTTATCCTGAAGGTTGTCTGTGTCTTTCCAGTTCTTGTAATATGCTTCAGCAGCATGCTTGTTCAACTGAGAGTCCTTTTGAGTTACTTTTTTAAAGAAGCCAGATTCTTCTAGTACAAGGTCGCCATGAAGCTTGCGCATCATTTTGATCTCTTCTGAGTTTTCGTTGATGTTGACAATGGACATGATGCGATGTGTTAAAGTGTGTCAGAGAAAGAGAGAGAGAGAGAGATTGGCTTTTTGTTTTTCTGGATTGATGGTTTTATATCCAAGAATCTGGATGATTTTGATAGCCGGCTCAAAAGCTTGCCGTAATTTATGCGCTGCTCTCGTTTTGAGACAAACATTGGATGTCTAACAGATTTGCGATTTAGTAACACAAGACAATTTAGGAGAATGGAAATAGGGGAATCCTAATTAAAATTTCGTTTTCTCTCGCTCTCTCACTCAAGTGTCCTGTTCCTTTTCATTACTGCTGCTTTGATTTGTTATATTCACATTCTACACTAGCAATGAAGAGCTTACATCTAATACAAGTGGTTCATATCTGGAACGCACTAGTTGGCTTAATCTTGTTTGGCTTACTGATTGGGGTGTCGACTCAAATCAGGTCGTTTATCAATAATGGCTCAGTCCTTGCAGGTTTTGGTGAGTTTGAACACTTGACACAGCAGCACTATTAGAAACAAGATGATTGACAACTACATGCCATGTATAGGCAGCTTCACTACATTTGCCTATCCAGCTACGTTTGTGTACATGTTGATTCCAGACATCACAGCCACTGTGTACAGCATTCTTCTCGCCTTTGATTCGAGCCCAAGATACAAGGCCTGGTTGCCATCCAAGACCTTGTTGAGCACTATCATTTTCTTTACAGCAGCTGTGTTTATGGCCGCATTGCTGCCTGTATTGCCGGGAGCAGATGTCATGGCGGACGGATCTGCATTGGATTGCTTGTGGACAAACTACATGCAATGGAAGATCATTTACAATGATCCTGTTGCTTTTCCTTGGGTGACAGGCATGGATAAGGGCTGTACAATGTTCAAAGCTGCCGATGCCTTTTGCTGGATTTTGGCTGTGGGGTGGATTGCTCAATCTGTACTGTACCTGCGTGCTGCTCGTCAAGCTAAATCGTTTGTCAAGGAGTAAATGTAGAGATGAAAAAGAAAAAGAAATAAAAGAAACTAAAGGAAGGCGGGAAAAATGCATTGTCATTTGAACAATAAGCTTATTGAGTTTGTCAGTCTTACCCCTGGCATAATGGAGTATATTCACTCGTTCCACTATCAGAAGGATCAGCGGATATGCTTTGCTGCTCTGATTGTATCGTATCAAGCGTATTGGTGCAATCAACCATTGAAAAGCGTGATGGCTATTTGACAATATAGCAAGATCAAGCTCTGCCTGGCATTTACTCAAAGCTAGTATAGTATACCATGCTGGCTAAAAACTTGACAGTAAGCTGCATCGTTTGACAGTTTCAAATAGCATTCAGTCCGATGGCCGGATAAATGCCCTCTTTTGCTGGCAGCACAATACGGAATACATCGGGCCCTAAACAATCATGTTTACAATAGCAAGCGTCATGGCCCCAGCTTTCTTTAACTTGTTGATGCTTTTATACAATTTATAGACTGTACAGCTAGAAATGCCTTCCTATGTAACAGACGCCAACCTCTCGAGCTACGAGCTTGCATTCTGTGGAGGCATGGCAGGCGTCGTTTCTAGGTAAATGAATGAGCGTGAGTGGACGATTCATCACCTTGACCTAACAACGGTCCAATAGAGCCGTTATTGCACCTCTCGATGTCGTCAAGATTCGAATGCAATTGCAAACACATAGAACACATTTTGGATTTCATCAGAACCAAAACAAGAATACAGCAATCAAATACAACAAGATAACGCAGGCGTTACGAACCATCTTGAAGGAAGAAGGAATCAAGGTGAGCAAAGAGAAAAAATGGAGCATTTACCCCGCATTTACCCATACATGCAACGTATAATAGGGGCTTTACAAGGGAAATATGCCAGCAGAGTACCTCTACCTATCGTACAGTGCAGTGGAATTCTGGGCGTATAAGGAACTAGAACAAATCATAGAAAAGGTGGATGCCAAACGGACATTGCCGCACACACTCAAGACATTTGGTTGCGGTATGATTGCAGGTTGTGCTGCAACAGCAGCAACATATCCGTTTGATTTATTAAGAACGAGGTTTGCTGTTCAAGGACCACAAAAGGTTAGTTATATTATGCTCAGCGCCAAATGTTTTTGATCTCATTTATATTTATACAAATTTAAAGCAGAACACAAGTGTCACACGAGCTATGGCTGATATTTATAATATGGAAGGTGCAGCTGGTTTCTACAGAGGATTATGGCCTGCCATCATCCAAATCATGCCGTACATGGGCCTGCTGTTCTCGAGCTACGACGTTTTTGCAAAGGGGTTCAAGAATCTAAGAGTAAGCGTGTACAGACATGCAAAAAAATGTGTCGCCATGACAACCAACATGTTGCTATTTACAGGATCAGCAAGTATTATCTGCAAGTTATAAGCCAACACATGACATGATAAGTGGAGCACTATCGGGATTCGTTAGCAAAATCGTGGTTTATCCGTTTGATCTCGTCAGAAAGCGACTGCAGATGGAGGGATCCCAAGCGACATCAGCCAGAGTGCGGTCAACTTGGTGGGGATGTCTGACCAGCATTGTTCGACAAGAAGGTGCTTTGAGCTTATATAAGGGTCTTGCGCCTTCGCTCTTGAAAGTCGCGCCAGCAAATGCAGTTACTTTTATGGTCTTTGAAGAAACAAAAGATGTATTATTATGGTTCAAAGAGTCAAAAGACGACCCTTTATAGTGTACATTTCGTATGTAGTACCACCTTGATTTGAAATTTTTTTCGTTTTTAAAATGGAGGATACACACACGTTTGTTTCCTCTTTTTTTTTCCCCTTCTTTCTTTCTTTTTTCCACCACTTTTTCTTTCTTTTCTTCTTCTTCTCTCCAACTCGCCTTTGGATTTTACATCTTGTATATTCTACAGCCTGTAGCATATCCTTATTTATTGGACAAAGAGCAAGACAAGAGCATTTCTTCTTTTACTGATACCACACATACGCTTGGAAAGGAGCCCGGAAGCATTGTAGACAACGAGCAGGTTAGATAACGGCCCTGAATAAAAAAAAAAAGATATGTTTGTGTAGTTTACCAAACTTACCAGAAAGACTCTATTCAGCCCCCCCTGCCCCCCCTAGTTACATTTTCACAAAACCAAAAAAGAACAGACCAGAGCGACCAAGGTTCAACTTATTCCCAGGCACTTGAAACAGAAATACCGAGCCATTGTTATTTATAAATAAGATGACGGTAATAGAAACCATGTTGCATACAGAACCAAAGTCTCACTCGTACACTGCAGATTTCAGAATTGGAGGCCAAGATTGAGCATAGCAGAACTATGCGAGACAAGTTTATTCAGATGAGACCTTTGTTGAAGGATCGAAATGTGATTTCAGACTGTGAAACTCAGATCAAGGAATACCAAAAGTACATTGATTACTTTACAGAGGAGCTGCATCGACTCGAGGCGAAACAAGACAACGCTTCGGACTCGGGTTCAGAGAGTCCAGTGGCGCTTCAGCAGCAGAATCAGCTCTTGCAGGCTCAGTCTGAGCATCCTCCTCGAACGAGCTCCATGTCGACCAACCCAAGCGAGGTGACCGTGGTGGCCCCTAGAAAGAAGGACGACAAGAAAAAGTACTCCAACTTGGGTAAGTAACAGTTGGAGAGAGAGAGAGAGAAACACTGATCAAGGCACTAAAAAAATAAGCTAGATTTATTAATGTCAGAAACCCCCTACAACAAGCCCAAAGTGTCTCTCAAGCTACACGAGTTGGAGTACAAGCTGGATGTCGAAAAGACTGTATTGAAAGGTATTCGAGGTATGGTGGATGTGATGGAGCGCAATCCCTCCACAGATCGCAAGAGCCGCACCGAGGTACAAGACAAGATGTCGGAAAGTCAAGAAAAACTTGGTTTGTTGAATTCTGCCTTAAGGAAATACAAGAGTCTGTACATTGGCGAAGGTGGCGACGAAGACGACTATGGTAAGGAGAGACCCGGCTGTTGACAATTCTATTCTAAACTAAACTAATGTTCGTGTTGCGCAGAATTGGAAACACCTCCTTCTGCCCGCCTGCCTCCTGGCTTCCGTAGACCCGTTACTGGTAAACTGCAGCTCGAGATTTTAGAGGCCATGGAATTAGCACATGCTCCCACTCGTATGATTCGTTCACCGGCTACTGTAGTGTTGGTCAAAATCGACAACCAAATTGTATTCCGCTCAAGACCTGCGCGCAACGACAAATGGAACGAGCTGTGCGAAACGCACGTCAACAAGGCCTCCGAAATCGAGATTAGTGTGTATGACCAGTCGACCGAGAAATCGCTGCCTATCGGTTTCTTTTGGCTCAAGATCACTGACATCACCGAAGGTCTGCGTAAGCGAAAGATTCCGCAATGGATGTTGGCTGAAGAGGCGCAAAAGCTGCGCCATGATGCGGACGGCAACTCCATCATGGAGAGAGAAGACAGCACCGTGTCCACGCACCCTGTCCCCCCTATGCAAGTAACTCAGAATGAAGGCGGTATCGAAGCTTGGTTTGACGTGGAGCCCGTTGGCAAATTGGCGCTTCGATTGAACTTTGTCCGTGCAGATGGCAACCGTCGTCCTATGGATAAACTGGGCCGTGCTGGTGCTGTCCGTCAACGTCGTGAAGAAGTGGTGGAAGTCAATGGCCATCAGTTCCTGGAAAAGAGATTCTACAACGTCATGAAATGTGCCCTGTGCCAAGAGTTCTTTGTCAACAGCGGCTATCAGTGCGAGGATTGTGAATACACCTGTCATAAAAAGTGCTCCAGCAAGGTTGTCACCAAGTGTATCGCCAACTCCAAGGACAATGTAAGTGTGGGCCATGCCATCAGCAGAATGTGTAGGGTATAGGTTGTTTAACGCAGTTGCCTAGGACTCGGATGAAGATAAGCTCAACCACAAGATTCCCCATCGTTTCGAGCCCATTACCAACATTGGCGCCAATTGGTGTTGCCACTGTGGCTACATGTTGCCTTTGGGATCTCGCGGATCTAAAAAGTGCTCAGAGTGTGGCATCACTGCTCACACGCGCTGCGAGCATTATGTACCTGATTTCTGTGGTTTGAGTATGGAGATGGCCAATCAAATGTTGGCTGAAATCAAGGCAGCGGCTAAGCGCAAAACACTGGAAACCAAGAATAGCAGTAGTCGCATCTCCAAGGACAAGACGGACATGGCACAGGATGGCCCTCTCCCTGCTCTGCCCTCCTCCACGGATGATGAGCTTAGTTCTCGCCTCTCGTCGTCTGTCTCGTTGGCTCCTCAAACGCCTCAAAAGAGCCCTGTTGTTGTGCCTCAGACGCCACCTGCCATGTATAACCACAATGCACCACTTGCTCAGCAGCACCATTCACAACACTCGCCTCAGCCACAACCACCACAACAGCCTTACTACTCGCCATCGCAATCGCCCATGAGCATGCCACAACCCCCTAGAATTTACCCTCAACAGCCCTTGCCACCTCAACAGCAACAGCAACGTCCTCCCATTCCACCTGCTCATGTTCAACCACACCATCCCCAACAGCAACAGCAACAGCAACAACCTCCTTATGGCTACCACGGTTCTCCTGTCAATGTTGACCCCAGATACCAACAACATCAACAGCAGCAACAGCAAATGTATTATCAACAACAACAGCAACAACAGAATAGACCTTCTATGCCTTACAGTCCATACCAAAACCAACCTCCTTCCATGATGGGCAGACCTCAGCCCAACCCCAGCTATTCTCCCTATCAACAGCAGCCACCTCAAATGCAACAGCAGCATCCTTCCTATGGTGGCATGATACCTCCTCCTAAACAACAGCAGCAATTACCGCCACAACAACAGCACTTGCAAAAGCAACCAAGCATGATGCAGCAGAAGCGAAAGGTGCAACTGGATAATTTCAGTTTCTTGGCTGTGCTCGGCAAGGGTAACTTTGGTAAGGTCATGCTGGCTGAAGAAAAGTTCGACAAGAAGCTGTATGCCATCAAGATGCTCAAGAAGAGATTCATCATTGACAATGATGAAATTGAGAGGTAAGTTTGTTGCGGGTACAAAAAAGAAGGCAGGGTGGGTATTAACGGCAGTGGTATCATAGTGTTCGCTCCGAGAAGCGTGTCTTCCAAGCAGCAAACCGTGAGCGCCACCCCTTCTTGATCAACCTCCACTCTACTTTCCAAACCGAAACGCGTGTCTACTTTGTCATGGAGTACGTGAACGGTGGTGATTTGATGTGGCACATTCAACGAGGCCAATTCTCTGAGAGAAGAGCCAAGTTCTACGCCTGCGAAGTCTTGCTGGCATTGGAGTACTTCCACAGCCAAAACATCATTTACCGTGATCTCAAACTGGATAACATCATGTTGAGTTTGGACGGCCATATCAAGATGGCTGATTATGGTCTGTGTAAGGAAAACATGGGCTTTGGCAAGACCACCGGTACCTTCTGTGGTACGCCTGAATTCATGGCGCCTGAAATCCTGCGTGAACAAAACTATGGCCGTGCTGTCGATTGGTGGGCCTACGGTGTCCTGATCTACGAAATGTTGCTGGGCCAATCTCCCTTCCGTGGTGAAGATGAAGACGAAATCTTTGACGCTATTTTGGAAGATGACATTTTGTATCCCATCAACATGTCGAGCGATTCTATTTCCATCTGTCAACAATTATTACAGCGTGAGCCCACACAAAGACTAGGTGCTGGCCCCGACGATGCTATTCCCATCAAGCGCCATCCCTTCTTCCGCGGTGTCAACTGGGACGACATGTTGGCTAAGCGTGTGCCTCCTCCCTTCTATCCCACCATCTCTGGTCGTTTGGATACCTCCAACTTTGATGAAGAATTCACCAACGAAACTCCTGCTTTGACTCCCATCGACTCGAACCTCAACCGTGTTGAGCAACAAGAGTTCCAAGCCTTCTCATATGTTGCTGATTGGGTTGTTGGATAAAAAAGCTGTTTAGCAAACTACATCATACTTGTTTCCCTCTTTTTTTAAATTACTCGTGTTATTACTATTTCTCTCTCCAAAATAAATCATTCTCCCACAGTTACACTGTTACATGTCATGACTTCATTTCAGTAAAAGCAAGAGCTTATGCTCACCAAGTAGATGTCAACACAGCATATCTTTTGATCGTAGGGCATTTATAGTACTGCTTTAGTAGCAATACAACAAGTTTATTCGATTCTTAGAGCACAATTTTTCTACTAACGTTGTCCGTATCTTCGTATCAATGCATGAATTTTGCGTGTAGCCCTAAAACATCTCGCATCTATACATTTGTTTTATAATGAGACCTACGAAACAGGTTGCTATGCTGCATGAAAAGCCTTAATGAGCAATAGCTCACTCTAACTCTCAATGTTACTTGGATCAATGCATTATCGCCAAGATGCTCGAGGTAATTTTGCCCTTCATAAGTGCATGAATTGTGGTACGAACCCACTTCACTGTTTCAAAATGCTGCAAAAGTGATGACTGCGCCTAATTGAATGATATATGTAAACAACAAGAGAGATCGATCGTGAACTGTCTGGTTTGAAAACATGACGGTATGTTCAATCAACAAGAGAGTAGGATTGAAACCCGTGTGATTTTCGAGAGAGAGAAATAAGGAGGTGTAAAACATGACTAGCATATCAAGCAATTGTTACACTTGTCTCAGCGTCAGATGGCAGACTTTTGTTTATCTGCTGATATAGATGAGCCTATGAGATTATCTCTGTTAATTACATCTATGAAGAGATGGGGGAACTCGTTTCATGTTATTGTGATAAAAGGGCGTTTTGCGACAATAAAATGTATATAAGTCGAGAAGGAAAGCAGCTGGAAACATCGGGTGAAATGGATTGAATAGAGCAAATGTCAAACGTCAAATTGGTGTCTCTCTTGTGTTCTCAAAGTAGCATATTGTGGAGAAAAGTAAGGAAAACAAAACTAAATGCGGCAAGGAGGCTAGAATCACATGAATATCAATATCAAAAGGTATAAATAGAGGTCCATATTGAATAGCTTTTCCC